>CABHPQ010167064.1:0-39781 GCA_902168405.1 Peromyscus aztecus | reverse complement strand
GAGTGGAAGTTCTGGTCCTGAGTTTTCAGTTAACTTGCTAGGTGACTTCGGTAAGTCATAAAGACCACTCTGGACTTCAGTTTCTTCATCACATCTTAAGTCTGATTCCAAGTTTACTTCATTGCTTTGGACTGGCCTTTTATATAATCTCTCATATTTCTGAATAGTTTCATGCACACCGCTTCTCACAGACCCTTGGGTCTTTTAGTTACTCCCTACCTATCCCTCTCTGTGCTTAGTGCCATGTGGATCCACACTTGTGGGGAGATGGAATACTCCAGGTCAGAGTTAGGACTGATCCTCAGAGGTAGGGAGGATGGCTGGAGGACTAGGGTGGGTTACAGTGTATTGATAATGAGATCTGATCCCATTTCACTTATTCTGCCTGTGTAGGGTAGTGTTTTGTTTACAGCTAACTGGAGAAAGATCTTTGGGAACCTGGCATGATGCTCTCGGGCCACCATATGCACTAATTCTAAGGAGACCGTTATAAAATGTGATCGTGCGTGCATGACTGCCATTTTTACTTTTCTCTGTGAGTTATTTGTTCATTAAACTAATACATTTATTTATTTGTTGGTTTGTCTGTTTTTCAAGACAGCATTTCTCTTTGTAACAGCCCTGGCTGTCCTGGAACTCACTGTATAGACCAGGCTGGCCTTGAACTCACAGAGATCCGCCGCCTCTGCCTCCCAAGGGATTAAAGGCGTGCGACACCACCACCTGGCCCTAAAACTAATATTTTTATGATTTGAGAAATTTTTACAATATATTTTACTCATATTCATATAGTCTTCTCCCAGCTCATTCCAGACCTAACCTTTACCCACCCCACTCCCTCCCAGCTTCATGTCCCCCCCCCCCCTTTTTTTTTTAATAACCCACTGAATCCAGTTTTGCTGCCTATATGCTCATGGCTTTGGGGCCATCCTCTGGAGCATGATCAACTTAACAGGGGTCACACCCTTAAAGAAAACTGACTCCCCCTCCACAGAAGCCATCAACCCATACAGGATTTTATGTTTAGAAAATGTCAGCTCTGTGGATGGGAGCTCTGGAAATATGACTTGTAGTTTTTAGAAATTCATTCTCTGTGTTAAATGTCCTTTAGAGTTCTTCTTTCTGGGGCACTCCTATCTTATCTTTCTGTCTCTTTGAAATGATACAGTCTCTAACTATGGGCTCAAGGTCAGCTTCATAGGAATTCTCACTTCCGATTCTAGGCAAGAGGGTTTTCGTTGCTAGTCTTTAACCAGAGGGATGAGAAGTCTTTCTCTAAAAGGATGACTGTCCATGTGTTACTCTGAATTGAGGTGCATCTTTCTTTCTTCCACCCCTGCTCCCTGACTACTAAATAAACAACTCTTAGACCTGGAGTTAAGGGATTAACTCAAGAATTTATAATTTTCATGATAGGAACAGGTTTCATTGCAGTGACTTTAGGATTCAACAGATTCTATTTATTGGAGAGTATAATAATACTTTGAATATTAATTTCTTGGTATAGATGTGAGGGATAGTGGGCTACATAGGAATGTAGACAATGAGTATAGAGGAGAGTGAATTCTGTGTCTACCTCAGAGCTCGTGGTTCAGGTGACCATGGTATGTGGGTGGGGTCATGGCCCTGAGAGCGCAGGTTCTTCCGTCTTCTGTCCCAGCCACTCCATTCACATATTACACAGTAAACCAGCAAATAATGCCATAGGATCTAGGCTGGAGAGGGAAGCAGGGCATCTCTAGATTTTAAGAGCAAATTCCATAGTCTCCTGCCACACATCTCCATACTCATAAATATGGGAAATGGTGCTCTGGGTACCCATCAATTCTAATGGGTTTTTAAAGCAGTCTATGAGGCTAGTATGGCCTCAGGGGAGTGGGACCTTCTTCCGTCTTATGTCCTGGAGGTGAGGTACTGAAGTTTGTGACCTTCAGGGGTTGCCACCTCCTTTGTCAGGCCCTGAGAGAAAAGGGGGTTTCTATTCTAACAGTCCTGTAATTTGCCCTGTTCTATTGTGGCCCCCAGAAAACCACATCTGTAGTTTAGCTGGTCCTGTTCTCCAATGAAGTTCTAGAGGCCTCTGCTCCCTTTGGATTTTTCCTTCTTTTTAAGTCTGAGGTAGTGTGGGGAAACACCATGATACTTCACCCAGTAAAGGTCACCTCTGGCCCTGTGGGAGCCTCTTGGACTTACTGGGGCTTTCCAGACCTCCTTATCTGTCAAGCTCTTCATCTCTATAAAGGGTCTCAACTGTGAGGACTCTGCTCACTACCTAGCTGTCTGCTGCTTAGTGGCCAGGGTTGAAGAGATGGAGACTCCAGACCAGGCTCTGGAATGGAATGGCAGTAGAAGGTATTGTGCCACATTTCCAGGGCCACTATCCATCCTTTTCCCTCCTATGACAGGCATGGTACAGACCTCTGAAGTAAAGCTGCTCTGCTGAGAGAAGATGCACCCAGGGAAGCAGTTTCCAGCTAAAAGCCAGGTGTCAGTGGGTTTGACTGCTCTGGACACCTTGCTGATTTCTTGCAGATGAACCCCTTTCCCTTTTTTGAGCCCACCCCACCCCGGTTGTGCCCCCCAACCAAAACACCAACAACTGGTAACTAGACCAAGGACCTCTACCCATGAGCCATATCTCCAGCCATCTTTTTATTTGGGACAGAGTCCTCACTACATTGCTTAGGCTGGCCTAGCCTGGACTTGAATTTGCAATCCTCCTGCCTCAGTCTCCTAAGATTTGTAGGACTTTGCTATCAAGCCTGACTCCTTGAGACAGGGTCTTTGTGGTCGCTTTGGTGTGCTGCAGAGAAAAAAATGGAATCCTTTTGTTTTGGGAAGAGGAAGGGCTCAGTTTTCAAAGGTATTGTTTGTTGACTTTTTTTCTCTTTTTCTCATGATTTTTACATTTCAAACACACCCAGGTTTGTTTTGTTACACCAGAGTTTGAGTTTTAACTTGCTGCTGCAGATTTGGCCACCCCGCTGAGACTACATTTTGGCCCCCAGTGATTCTTCCCGTCTCTCCCACACTGCACACCCTTGTTTCTGTGCCAGGTTTCAAAAGTTCAGACGTTCTCGACACATTTCTAGGGTTCGTAAATGAACACATTCCTCCCAGCACATTGTCTTGCTAGGGTGTGCCTGTGGGAGCTAAGTCTAAAAGAGTGTTTCATTGACGCTGGTGTTCTACATAGTTAAATCTGAAGTCGTTTTTGTTGTTGTTGCTGTTTTTTTTTTTTTTTTTACTACAAACTTTCTAAACACTGGTTGCACACATTAATACATGAAATGATCTGACCTGTTGTTTCAAATTACCGACCTCCCAGTAGTAGGACCAAATGTCTGTAATTAGTTATGACTAGTATACAGAAAGGGTGAAGGCAGGGGTGTGGATGCTTCCGGGGGAGGAAAGAAAATAGGAACAAAAACTCTGGAGTCAATTGCCGAAAGGAAGGTTGTTTTTTAATAAAATATCTTTGGTTTTATGAAAATGTATGTGTGCACATATGTATGAGTGTGTGTGTATGTGTGTTTCCGGTGGACTATATTTCTTTTGTGGATCTTTCTAACGCACTTGAAAGAGTGCACATGTCGGCTTAGACAGGTAATTCTTCTAGCGATTGCTCCCCTAGGAGAGCTGGTTGTGCCTGCTGTCTTTGAGTATGTGGGATTTATACAGTTCCCAGCCACTGGAAATCATATGGAAAACAACTAAAAGATCAAGTGCAAACACCCCTCCCCTGCCTCTCTGATCTTGAGACAGCCCTGGCACACGTTCATGCCCCAAGCCTCATCTCTCGCCCTTTTTTCCACCCTCTGCCTCAAGCACCCTGATCTGGTGGATGTCCTCAGAATGCACTTCCTGCCCTGCGCCCCTGTGTACCACACTGGGCTTTGTTCTGGGGCTTCCTTTCCCTGGCCTCCCTCTCCACAGGTACCTTATGTGATCATTCTAAATTGAAGTAGACGTTGCCTCCTGTCAGCTGTGCTGATCTCAGCGCTCACTAGTGTCTGTGAGTGTTTTTGCCATTGTAGGGGTTTGCCTGTCTGCCATTTCTTTTCATGGCTATTTCAGGGAGAAAACGGGGAGCAAAGGGGACCCCATTAGTAAATCCTGATAAATTGCACATGACTTCCAAGGTGTCCTTCAACAGGACATTAATAAAGATCATATTTTCTAGTCATTCCTCTTCACTCTTGGCAGTTCACAACATAAAGGAAATAAAGGTGATGTGTAGTTCTGCTACCCAGTTTTTCTTTATGTGTATCTTGCTGTACATAGCTAGTTGCATGTACATCACAGCCAGTCTCTTACATAATAGCAAAACATAAGTTTGTTCCCCCAAAGCTCTATTTTTCAAACATTCCTGATCCTGGGACCGTGCTCATGTGAGACTAGTGCTCTGCCACCGAGCCCTGTCTCCAGCCTTCGATTTACTTTTTGAAACAAGCTCTCCCTCAGTTGTCCTGGCCTGGAGTACTGACTCTGCTGCTTGGTGGCTTTGAATGTGTGCTCATACATCCTGCTTGAATCTTCCAAGAACCTGGAATAACAGGCTGATGCCACCAGGCCTAGCTCAAAAACCAATTTTTTAAGAAGGTGATAAAACTTTAAAGGTGACGTGTTCTAGAGTTGTATACATGTACACATGAATGAACATTTTAAGTCTATGAATAATTTTATATTCACGTTCCTAAATCTGTTTTCAAAGTACAAATTTAAACTCATTTAATTCTCCAGTGGTCATCAGGAATGTAATGTATGTTCTGTTCCCTTAATTAAAGCATTGAGGTATTTTTTTGCCAGGATATTGTATGTGATGCATTCCCTAATATACAAGACTAGAATTTGATAATTAGTGACAACAAAGACATATGCATTAATCCCCAAGTATTGTACAGATGCACACAATGATGACTAACAAGGATGAATATGTGTCAGAAGCTGTATGTGCTACTTTATGTATATGAATGTTGTCACTCTCAGGAACCTGTGGGTTCTCTGGGGACTGTCCAGTGCTGAGAGCTTGGGTTCTTCATCATGACCTCAGCAATCCCATGGCCCTAGGGAAGCTTTCTCCTTGTTCTGTGGACCCAGACTAGGTACTTCCCAACTGGAACTGTAGCTCCTCAGCTATGAAATATGGTTAATAAAGGAATTGAATGGTTTCAAGGATTCGGTGAATCACTGTGAGTTAGTGTTTTGCATGGTTCCTGGCCCATGGTAAATAAATGTCTTGTAAATGTGAGTTTAGAAGGGTCATTTAGTTTTCAATGAATGGTTTTAGTGTTGGAGAATTTCCTCTCTCTGGTCTTAGCTATGTAGAGTCATTTGCCCAGCTAATGGTCTTATTTTAGAGGGAGCTGGGCCCAGCCTCATTTGGGGTCTTTATAGAGCACATGGGCTGCAGCTCCCCATAATGTGCCTTTGTCCAATTTGTTACTTTCAGAAGGGGTTGTGGGATGGGACTTTTCTGGATAGGGGCAGAGACTGAGGATTTCAGGCTTGGTGGGTTACATGAAGTCTGGAGTGACTGCATGTAGTGAGGGAGTGAACCAGACAGAATGCAAATGAACAGCTGTGTTCTGATAAATGATCAGTCTTCAGTCCTGGACACTGAACTCAGATCATTTTCATGCTGAGAACTGTTTAAAACTGTAAAGCTATTCTGGCCGTGGGTCATACAAAACTAGGCATTGCTGTCCGATGTCAGTCGTTAGGGTTCTGCCTTTCACAGAAGATGGTCCAGATAGTCTCAGAACTGAAATCATTTTCTTCCACTTTTCCTCCTGGTCTCCTCAAACTATTGAGGAATGTTTAGCAATCATTGTCCCCTTTCTTTAATGTTTAGTTACCCAGGGCATAGTCAGACAAGAACGTGTCATTTGAACACTTGAATCCTCTTATTTAGGACGTTTATGTCATATGTGGAGGAAATGAAAGTAGCCAGCGTTTGTGATCTTTCACGAAGTAAAAGTAAATGACTAAAGTTGCTGAGAGGTGCTGCAGAGTGGAAGCGAATGAAACGAAAATGGACTAGAAAAGCACCCTGTTAATAAACAGAGCCCTCTTGTCAGGAAACACACTGGCTACTGTTGGTAAGGAGCCTGCCATTCCTGCCCCTGAAATCAAGACATACTGCAAATTCTTCTGCCCCCCCCTTTGGATTGAAGAAGGGGGTGGCAGTCAGAGAGGAGGTAGTATTGGAATAAGGGGTATGCAAACAGCATTCATAATCTTTTCTATTGATCTGCTTTCATCCAAGAATATGAGTGTGTGGGAAGAAATGTATGCAGTTACATTATTCTTCACATCCTCTGCTCTTGGACATTGCTGTGCCTCGTTATTTTTGAAGCAGTGGGCTTTTGTGGAATGATACACATGGGAATCCAAGCCAAGAAATGTGTTCTGGGATGATCTCTCATTTATGGGCGTTGGAGTCCACAAAGCCCCAGGGAGGCCTGTGTTGGCCTCACAGAGCACAGCTGTTTCCTTTCACCTCGGGAGCGGAAAGATGGCTTTGGCTCTTGGATACCGTCGTTTAGACTCCTCTGTTTCGTTTCTGAGCAGAAAACATCCTGTTTCAGGGCCTGGAGAGATGGCCCAGCAGTTAAGAGTGCTTGCTGCTCTTGCAGAGGACTCAGGTTCAATTCTCAGCACCTCTGCGGGGACAGCTTGTGACTGTAACTCTAGCCTCAGGGGATCTGATGCCCGTTTCTCGATCCCTAGGACCCCTGTACTTATATGCACATACCCACACACAGATGTAAAGTATGCATAATCAAAAAGAAAGCAAATCTAAAACTAAAAACAGCAAAAACAACCATTCTGTGTGATCACGCATGGATGCTGTAATCCTGGTAGAAAGCGTACTGAAGCTTTCACTTACCCTGAGGATGTCCAAGGTAGGACGCTTTGTTTTATACCTGCAAAGGATGATGTGACATTAGCATTGCTTTCATTCTCTTAGGAAAAATGTGAAGAATAAATGTATATACTAAATTCATGTTTTCTATAATTTACTTTTGGTCAAATGACTTCCTTTTGAGAACTCTAAAATTAGTTATACTAATTGCTTTTGAGGGAGAGGGAGAATATTGTGTTTTTAATGCATAGCTGAATCTTAAAACTAAAACAAAATTGAGGAAATATTTAGTATTCCTTATAGACTCCTTCAGCAGATAGCCTGGAGTGTGGCTTTTAGGATTTATCTTTTGACCTTGACTTCTAGTAAGACGTTTTGCTTGATGATCTAGTTCATAAAAATCCATAGAAACATATGCATGCACATATATGCACCTACACATCCCACACACTCAGGAATGTAGTAGTATAAGAAGTTCATCTTAGCCTTATACTTCTTTCAGAATCTATCTCTCAGCTTTGACCACCTGGCCAGCTGACATGACCCACAGACATCTGCTTAAGTATTCATTGTAGATGGCAGAGGAAACCCCCATACCTAATTTTGGTACCCACACCAGTAATCAAACAAGGCATGATATTTGGGTTTACTATTAACTTAATGTTGTAATAATTAACAATGATTGTGAAACCATGAATTTTAAGCCCCCAAATCATTTGAACAGTGAAAATTATGCATACAGATTGAGAATTATTGTTGAGTTAGAATGATTGCTAATAATCTTTGTGGGATTATTATTATTATTATCATCATCATCATCATCGTTGTCTAATTAAGTCCAGGTGATGAGAAGGTACACACCGCCCTCAGCTTCTGCTACATAGGAACCAAGGCTTACTATTACACTGGCAACCGTGTCGTGGGCAGTAGCTATATTAGCAAAGCTGGTGTGATAGAGAGTAGGCTTAGTTTTACCAAAGTCCCTTTGAGCTAGACTCATGGCGTGGAGAAAGTATGGTTCCTGTCCTTTTATAGGAAATTCTGAAAGTTGGTGTACAGCTGGTAGATGGCTCAGTGGGTAAAGTTCTTGCACTCAAGAATGAGAACCTGAGTTTCAATTCCAAGAACCCAGGTAAAAGTTACACATGTGGTGTAAGCATCTGTAACCTAGCACTCCTACAGGAGGTGGGAGGTTGAGACAGAATTCCCAGAAACTCTCAGGCCAGCCAGCCTGGAGTACATACTAGAAAAACAGGAGACCCTTCCCGGAAGGCCTGGGCTAGTTCTCTGAATATGCCTGCTTTCACAAACATAAGCACATGCTTACATTGTATACACACACACACACACACACACACACACACACACAAACACACACATACATGTACATATTATAGATGAGCAAAAAAGTTAAAGAGGGTTTTCTAGATTTTCTAATAAGTTTATAATCGTATAATTTAACTTTTGTATAGTTTCCTATTTTTATTATATTGCAGTATTTCATTCTGTCTAGGTGAATGACATTTACATTTGGCAAATATTAATTTTAACAGTTGCTTGTTTGCCACCAGTATGCTAGAATCTGTATTTGATAAATTCCAAAATATCTATTTAGGCATTTGTCCATTCCCAGTAAAGCAAACATTTCACAAAATCATTATTTCAGCTAAATATAGTATGCTCATCTTTTCTGATCTAGTTAATCTTTTGTTATTCCTTTCAGACAGTCTCACTGTGTGGCCCCCCCAGACTGCACAGAATCATCCTGCCCCAGTATCCTGAAGGATGATAGTCCTGTGCTCCCCTGCATGGCCACATTTAGTTTTGAAAGCTGCTCATTTTGTTTCTCAGTCCACTCTCGGTTTCTGACCTGTGGTTTTCAACCGCTGAGACCCACTGGCTCTGTGAATGGTGAGATAGCAAGGACAGGTCATTGTGGCAGGGGATATTTTCTTGTGCAAGAGAAAGAAGGGTTTTCTGATTTTCTTCTTTTCCTATATGGATTAGTCAAGGTTCCAGAACTGCCGTTTAAAATGTTATGTTACGACTTGTAGAAAATGGATTGATGCTATTGCTGAACAGTTTATTGGGCTAATTCCTGCTAGCTATTTCAGATTTAAGAGGTTCTATGTTTTTATTAGCATGGTAAAAATTACTGCGTGGGCATCCCTTAATCAAAATGCTTGGTTGTTTTTCTTTGTTTTGTTTGCTTTAGACCTAAGAGTTTTAGTGGTTGAACCTCCCTAATCTGAACATTCAAAGTCCTGAGTGTTCTGGAATCCTAAACTTGCTTTTAGAGAAGTTTTAAATTCCCAGCAAGATTGAGTGGAAGGAACAAAGCTTCCCTGTCTGTCCCTTGCCAGTCCGCATGCATAGCCTCTGAACTGTTGTTAGTTTCCCCCTGTTGTGTTTTGCTAAATTGTTCTATTACTAATAAAAACTCGAGAGGCAATACTGGGGTGGAAACCTGAGAGATCAAAGAAGCAGAGGAGGAGCAACTAGCTGACTTTCTGCTTCTTACTGGGGACCCAGCCAGCACCTCTTCTCTCCACACTCTTGGATCTCTCTCAGATCCAAGAGAGCGTGTGAATTCCAAGCCTTCCCTTCTCCTTCCTGTCTGTATTCCTGACTTCACTATGGCTATTATTAGGTTGCTGACTCCACCTCCGGATTCAAAGTTAACTTTATTAACACAATCTAGGAATGTCACAGTACGATCAAATATCTCGCAACATTCCCCACTGTATTTTCTGTTCCTGTGACAGAATACTATGATAGAGACAACCTTCAGGAGGAAGAGATTCTTTGGGCTTACAGTTCTGGAGGATAAGAGTCCATCATGGCGGGGAGGCATGGCAGTGTTGTAGCTGGAGCAGGAAGCTGAGAGCCCACATCCTTAATCACAGCCTGGAGCAGGGAGCAAGCTGGAAGTGACAAGTTGTTTTTTATTACAGTTCCTACCTCCCAGTGATGTACTTCTTCTGACAAGACTACACCACCTAAATTTCCCTAAACAGCCCCGCCAACTAGTAACCAAGTAGTTGAATGCCTGAGACTGTGGGGGCCATTCTCACTCAAACCACCCATATTCAATTCCCTGGCCCCCATAGGCTTATGGTCTTACCATAATGCAAAATGCATTTAGTCCAACTTGAAAAGTCTCCATAGTTTTTTACACTCTCAACACTGACTCTCTCCTGAGACTCACAGTAATCTCTTAATTGTAACTCCCCCCATCTGTAAAATTAAAAAGCAAGTTATACACTTCCAATGTATATTAGTACAGAATATTCATTACCATTCCAGAAGGGAGGAATGGGGCATAGTGAAGAAATACTGAACTAAAAAAAGACTAGAACCTAGCAAGGAAAACATCAAATTCTGCAGCTCCATGTCCAACGTCTGCTACTTTAATCTTAAAGGACTTAAAGGCTCTGCCCCTCTAGCTTTGCTCTGTTCAATCTCTCTCTCTCTCTCTCTCTCTCTCTCTCTCTCTCTCTCTCTCTCTCTCGGGCTGATTCTATACCCTCTATAGCTCTGCTTGGCAGGTGTTTCATGGCTCTGGCATCTCCAGCATCATGGGTTGTCTTCTGCAACTCAGGCTTCACTTGATAGCATTATACAATGGCTTTTCACAGCCTCTTGCCCTCTCATGGCCTTCTTGCAAAGACTCCCTTGTTTTATACTGATTTGATTACCTCAGCAGCTTTCTGAAACCATGGAGGAAGAATCCACGAACCCTTCATTCTTGCAACCTTCATGACTCTAAAGTCAGTATCAAGTAGATATGGAATACACTGCCAAGTTCAGCCGCCAACGTGGGATGGATGCTGGCGCCCTGGAATCACATTAGCAGCTGAATGTTTATTTAGTTGCTATGAGGAGAAGGTGCCTTCAGCTCTCTTCTGCAGGTTAGAAGCTTAGCAAGTGGAGTCTTGCCCTGAGGACACCCTCCTTTTGTTCCAGAGCAGAGAAGGCCTCTCTAATTTCTAGTAGTTACAGCCTCAAGCCTCTAACATTAAGCTTCCTGTTGTTCTTTTTCTCTCTAAACTGTACATTTTGCCCTACTTGCTCTTTGTTCATTGTAGACTATATAAAAGTTACTAATAATACATACCACAGGTTCAATAATGTGCTGTTTTGAAATCTCCTCTGCCAAGGAAATTAATCCATCCCTTTTTTCAGCTAGGCAAGTTCTTAGGACAGGGACAGACTGCAAGCCAGATTTTTTGCCAAAATATCACAGGAATGGCCTATAGCTCAGTGCTAGTAAAGTCTTTGCTTCCTTCTGAAAACCTTTGAGCTGGGCTTACAGGGTTCACTGCTGTCAGTATGGCTATCTTCTAGGTTCCTATGTGGATAGCTCTTTAAGCTCTGCTGATAGCATTCAACTAGTTTCTAGCCCAAGGTTCCAAATTCCTCCTAAAAACAACATGGCCAGATTCTTCACAGCAACATCCCCCTCTCTGGTACCAACTTCTAGGCCAGCAGAGCATAAGAACAGGAAGCAAAAAATATTTCTTAGTGTTGAGTGATACCTTTCCCAATTCCACTTCCTATTCCTGGACCCTTGAATCCTGGCTGTAGGAGGGAAAGTACCATGTATTGGATGCTGATTCGAAGCATATATTGTCTTCTGAAGAACCCTGCCTCTGCCGTCCAGGCTATTACCACCATTGGCACTTTAACTGTGTCTTTAAAAGATCATTCTACCTCCATCATTTTATCCAGCCATTTGTTTTAGAATGGTGGGGAACATGGCAAGACTAGTGGATTCCATGAGCATGCACCCTCTGTTGCAGTTCTTTGACCATGAAGTGAGTTTCTTGGTTAGAAGCAATACAGTGTGAAATGAAATGATGATAGAATGGCATGATGGTGGATAAGGCATTCTGTAAGACCACACTGTTGGTAGTTTTTGCAGATGCATTACATGCAGCAAAGGCAAATCTCTAACCAGAATAAGAATTTATCCCAGTAAGGTGAAAGCAATGGCCTTTCCACAAAGAAAGCATAATCAATCTGCCATCATGTTGCTGGCTGGTCATTCTGGGGAATGGAGCATGTCATATCAGGGCTCATTGTTGGTCTCTGTTGCTGGTAGATCCACCACTCAGCAGGAGCCAGAGCCAAGTTAGCTTCGGTGAGTGGAAGTCCATGTTATCAAACCCCTACATAACCTCCATCTCTACCACCATAGCCACTTTCTTCATGGGTCCACCCAACAGTGACCAGGACAGGGATGGCTGGGGAAAGAGGCTGACTGTCCGCAAAATGAGGACTAGCTCCTATTGTTGAAGTCATCTTTTGACGAGCATTTACATGTAACTGAAGTATCTTTATACCCTTTGTCCACTTGGAGAGCTCTGTCCACATATTTCTTCTGTGAATGCCTTTCTCACCAATTATTCTGTGATGTTCCTTCCAAGCCCCTGACCATTCAGCCAAACCATTGGCTACAGTAGTTCATGAGTCACTGAACAGTCACACATCTGGCCATTTAACCTTACAAGCAAAGTGTAAGACCACGTGTACTGCTGGAAATTCTGCCCACTCTGAATATTTTCCTTTATCCCAATGTCTTTCATGGTTGTCCCAGAAAGGAGTAGCCACTTCTGGATGGTGCCTGCATAAAGCCATCAGTAAACCAAGCCCTAGTCTTCTCTTTCTCAGTCAACTGATCATAGGAAGCCATCAGTGCATGCTTGGGAACAGAAGGTGTAGATGTAACCAACCGTCTTATTAAATAAGAAACACAGAGCCAAGGTAAAGATAAAAGCCCTTCCAATGCACACAGAAAACCCATTTTTTTTAAATGTAGAAAAAATTTCTCTTTTAAATAGAATTGAGAGAACAGGAAGGTGGAGAGGAGACTGCCTGGAGCCACCACCAGGACAAGCAAGATGTAAGGTACCAGTAAGCCACGAGCCATGTGGCAAAGTATAGATTAATAGAAATGGGCTAACTATAAGAGTAAGAGCTAGACAATGATAGGCCTGAGCTAATGGCCAAGCAGTTTAAATAATATAAGCGTCTGTATGTTTATTTTGTAAGTGGGCTCCGGGACTGGTGGGACTTTGTAGCTGGAGACTGGCAGGACTTGGGAGCTGGAGAGAAGCTCTCCAGCAACAAGAAGGCATTCTAACAGGAGTAAAAAACACAGACATTTGGGCAACTTCGTCTTGTAACTTGATTGTACCCTCAGGGCCTGCTTGAGCCTGATCATGCATACATTACTTCCATTTGATAATGGATTGCTGCTGTGCACCCCTACATTATGGGTTAGTGGGTCAGATAATACTCAGCTTAGGTTACATGGTAACTTTGTGCCTCCCCCACCCATCACCCCCTGCCAAGTTTCTACTAAGGTTTAATAGCAGGTTAAGAGCTATCTTTCTAGTCAGCAGACAGTGATAGAGCCTTGCTTCAGAAGCCTCAGTCTCTGCTGTGATTTATGCATAGCAGCCTGCTTAAGACCCCAGACAGTATCCTTGTCTGCCAGTGACACCTCAGGTACTGTCAGGTCTGCTCAATCATATAATCCAAGTGGTAGAGCAACCAGGACCTATTGAAGAGCTCTCTCCTGTTCCAGGTCCCACTCAAAGCTGGCATCTTTCTGAGTCTTGGTATATAGGCAAGAGAAAGAAACCTAAGTGAAGACTGTGCTGCCTCCAAAATCCAATAGACCCACTGAGCATTGTGCTTCTTTCTTGGTGGTGGTGGGGGCTGGGTACAACAACTTATCCTTAGAGTATCTGTGCACACTCCACACGACATGACTAGAAATTTTACTGAGGTAGAACACTGCTGAGCTTTGATTGGATTTAGTTCCTGTGCTCTGATGTATATATCAACAAGTCCAAGGTGTTTGTTGCCTCCTGCTCACTTGGTCCAATCAGCATGATGTTATTAATATGGTGGATTAAATTATTAAAATATTAATTAAAATATTACTGGTGTAATATTTTATGGAAGAGACAAATGATCTCGATCCCAACACCGAGCTGGAGAGTTAATATGCCCTTGAGGTAGGGCAGTGAAGGTGTATTGCTGTCCTTGCCAGCTGAAAGCATATTACTTCTTGTGGTCCTTATGGGCAGATATTTTAAGTTGTATTTGCTAGATATCAAGTACCAGGAAATGTGTTAGCAGCTGCAGTTAGAATTACTACTTGATTATGTTTTTGATAGTCAATTTTATGCTCCATGATCCATCCACCTGTCTTCTATACAGGCCAAATAGAGTTAAAGGGAAATATGATGAGAACCACCAACCCTGCATCTTTCAAGTCCTTGATGGTGGCATTAGTTTCTGTAGTCTGTTTCAGAATGTGATCACTGTTTTTCCTGGTATGTAGTTTTTTTTTTTTTTTTTTTTTTCCTAACTCTTTGGGGGTCCGCCACCCAGTTCCCAAATAAATACATGGAGACTTATTCTGACTTATGAATGCTGGGCCTTAGCTTGGCTTGTTCCTAGCCGGCTTTTCTAACTTAACTTAAATTATCCTGTTTTTCTCTTTAACTATGTTTTGCCCTCTGGGCTTTTTACCTTTTTTTGTTCTATTTATCTTTCTTTCCGTCTTACTCCCAGGCTGGGTGTGTAGCTGGGTGACTAGCCCCTGGCGTCCTCCCCTCCTTCTCCTTTCCTTACTCCTCCTCCTCTCCTGAGCCTAGATTTCTCCTCCTGTTTATTCTCACTGCCTGGCAACCCTGCCTGTTTCTCTCTCCTGCCTAGCTATTGGCCATTCAGCTCTTTATTAGATCAATCAGGTGTTTTAGACAGGCAAAGTAACACAGCTTTACAGAGTTAAACAAATGCAACACATCTTTGTATCATTAAACAGATATTCCACAAGCATAAATAAATGTAACACATTTTAAAATATTCCACAACACTGGTTTGTTAGACTATCTAGATCATATAGTCTAAAAAATCCCCTTTTAATATTTCTGTTCATTCTGTGGGTCCTCATCATTTGGAGAACTCTGACTAATACACCTGCCCACCAACACGGATAACATCATTATCACCCATGGACTAATTTATAGTGATATGTACCTACCATTACAGTATAACACAATCATTTCACTGCCCTAAAGATTATCTTTGCTCTGTCGTTTTTTTCTTTTTGATCTTTGTGCCGTCTCTATTGTTTTCCCCTTTCCAGAAAGTCACATAGTTAGAGTCATTAAGATACGTGGCTTTCTTAGATTGATCTTAGTAAGGTGCTTTGAAGTCTGCCCCATCTTTTCATTTCTTTTTATTGCTAATAGTATCATTCCATTTTCTGAGCATGTCTTCTAGGCCAGTCAATTGTTGCAGCTTGTTGAATTCATAGCTGGGCATGATTGATAGTAGTTTTCTTCCCTAGTAGCTTGAATAGCACTTTCTAGCACTATGAAAGCTAGCATGTAGGATGAACCTTCCAGGGCAACAGCAGCTTGATTTTGCAATGTTTTATGACTTTAGCATGTGGTGTGTGTAGTAATAAGGTCTTATCTCCAAGTTCTAGATGATAACCTAGAGCTTTGGCTATAGCCTGTAATATTTGTAGGCCTACGGGACCTCACTGGCTATTCTGGCTAGTTTTATGTCAAACTTGACACAAGCCAGAGTCATGTGGGAAGATGGAACATCAATTGAGGACATTCACCCACCAGAGAGTAGCCTTTGTGCAAGCCTGTTGTGTATTTTCTTAATTGATGATTGATGTGAGAGCGTCCAGTTAGCTCACTATGAGTGGTGCCACCTCTGGGCTGGTGGTTCTGAGAGCTGTAAGAAAGGCTGAGCAAGTGGTGGAGAGCAAGCCAGTAAGCAGCACTCCTCCGCAGCCTCTGCATCAGCTTCTGCCTTCAAGTTCCAGCCCTGTTGAGTTCCTGCCCAGAATGCCTTCAGTGAAGGACTGTGATGTGGAATTATAACAGAAATAAACCCTTGCCTCCAAGTTGCTTATGGTCATAGGGTTTTATTCCATTAGTAGAAACCCTAAGATACTAGCCAACAATTCCAAAAGAAAGAACTCATACCTGATATTTGGCTTTTTACTTGTTATTTTTATTGTTTTGATAGGGTACCTTTTATAGGGTAACTCCGTTTTCTCTCTTTTTATGTATGTGTACATGCCAGTTAAATACAGTTATGTGAAGCTCCACCAGCCCTTCACTAATAAGTTAGATGTGACTTTTTTTGCTCTCTTTTACAAATCCATAGAGTCATCTACGTCTTGTTCCAGAGGTGCAAAGATAAACACTGGAGAAGCCCACACTTCCTTTCTGGCCATGAAAGACCAGATCTCCTCCCTCCGCATTCACCCTTCTGTGACCTTGACCTTCACATTTTAAAGTCTGGAGCCAGCCTTCCTGCTGAGGAAGAGGCAGCACTTGGCTGCTGATGGTGGTCTCCTCCTCTCTAGTGGTAGCAGGGAGTTAGTGAGAAAAGGGCAAGGCTGGAGAAAGGAGACACAGCCACCGATGTCAGTGGTTAGAACTGCTTAACTCAGAGACCCCCACACAGGATCTCCCTGAGGTGCCATTCAGACGCTGCTGGATCATCCCAGACTCAGCCCACGTTTAAGACAGAGGTGCTGTTGGGTCTTTTCCAGGGTTTTCATTCTGATGAATCCCAATTTCAGGCCATTTCCAGTCTCTCAGCTCTCTTTGTTATATATAACCATGCTTGTGTGAGAAAATGCTGCGCAGAGAGCCTTAGAGAGCATGTGTTGCACGTCCAGCAGCGTTTGTGAGTGTGCCTTCCTTAAGTAAATTTGGAATTGATCAGTGTGTGCCCTGGATCTGTTTCGATGCTCCCTGTCATTGGATGTCTGTCAGGATGTCGGCAAGAAACAGATCTTAGGTCTTGTCCCTTAGACACTGCTGTAGGGCTGAAGTCAGTCTGTGGAGCACTGGCCAGTGCTAACTCAGTATGTCAGAAGGACCAGTGGATTACGTATTAGTATTAATTGATCTAACAACAAAATATTCTGACCCGTTGCCTGGCAGTTGTGAGCAATCTACTGGTTTTGTGATTCCTTAGCCTCTGGATGTTTCTGTTACGTTCTTTCATTTCCAGTTGACTTGATTTTGAGAATTCGGGTCCCGATGTTTTGGAATATGAAGTGAAAGGGATCTACAAAAGGTTAATGGCCCAGTATTAAGCAGTAAATAGTGTCCTGTGTTAAAGTGTCTTCTAGATTTCATACTTTGTTGTGTATTAGGGTAATTGCTGTTCAGTATTTAGTATGCATCAAAACTGAAAGGACTTCAGTTATGCAAATTAGTGGTTCGGTCACTTACTGTGTATTTACTTGCAGGTTCTTTAATTTCTATTGAGTTTTATCTGAGCCCATTAAAGTTGTCGTTGTATCTTGTTTGCAAGACTATTCACATCTTTCATCCTTACCATTATCTGTAAGGAACTAGAAAGTTCTATTGTTAATGTTGATCACAATGGACTGCTTCCTTGCTCTTTGGAAAGTTTGAAGTAATTGAGATAACTAATCTCCACTGTCTGCAAACAATCAACTCTACAGAAAATGTTCTCTGGCAGCTCCTCCTGCCTCCTTGTTTCTGCACCAGCTCTCACTCTGTAGCCCAGGCTGTCCTGGAACTTGCTATGTAGATCAGTCTGGCCTCAAACTTAGAGATCCAAGTGTTGGGATTAAAGGTGGGTACCATCACACCTGGCTTCCTCCTTGTGATGTTTCCTTTCATGAGGGTTGTGAGGTGTGGATGGAGTCTCCAAACAAGCAAACTAACAAAAACAAGGAAAAAAATTATATTTATTTCTGCCAGTGACTTTCTCTTCATAGAAACAGAGAGACAGCACAAGAATTCAGATTGCAAAGTGTGTGTGTGTGAGTGTGTGTGTGTGTGTGTGTGTGTGTGTGAGAGAGAGAGAGAGAGAGAGAGAGAGAGAGTGAATTAATTTCATAGGTCCTTCCTCGGGTGCCATACACCTTGTTTATAGAACTTTACGAACTGAGCTATCTTCTCCAGCCCTCTGTGTTTTCAGACAGGGCTTCACTCTATGGTGCAGACTGACCTGGATCTTACTGTGTGTAGCCCAGGGTGGTCCAAACTCATGTCACTCCTGCCTTAGCCTCTGAAAGCTATAATTACAGGTGTGAGCAACTACACTTGACAAAAGTTTTCTGGTAGTCACATTAAGTCATGTGAGAATCTGAGTTGCTCTTCCACGGTTGGATGTTAAATGATTTCCTCCCCCGCTTAAAATGAGTGTGGTTGCTGTTATCGAATGTTATAAATGTTACATACATTAGTGAAATGAATGTAAATAGTAATGTAATTTAGAATATGAAGGGCCCCATAAATGGTGTGGATGTTCAAGGTATGTGTGTGAAGTTGTGCATTCAGGTGCGTGTGCATGTGTGTGGCAGCCAGAGGTCAACATCGGTGTTTTGCTCAGTTACTCTCTGTTTTGTATTTTGAGACAGGGTCTCTCACTGAACTTGGAGCATCCTGCTTTGGCTATGCTGGCTGGCCTCTGTCTCCTGAGTGCTGAGATTGTTGGTGTGCACCACCACACCTCACCTAGTTAATTATCTTTAAGATTAATTTTATAATTCATTTGTGTGTGTGTGTGTGTGTGTGTATGCATGCATGCAGGTTCCTGTACAGACCACAGGAGGGTGTTAGAGCCTCTGGAATGGAGTTGTAGGCAGTTGTGAGCTGCCTGCATGGCATCTGTAGTGGGTCTTCCGGAAAAGAGACAAGTGCTCTTAACTGCTGAGCCACCTCTCCAGCCCCCTCAACCCCTCAACTTTATATTTTTGAGCGTTGTTATAACATTATTGTTAGGGCTGTCTCTACTCAGGACAGAGATGCAGTGCAAATCTTCTGTAGTTCCTGTCAAAGACATGTGCTTACTGTTGTATTCATGTAATAATCATTTTAATCATGTCATCCTGTGGGGAAAAGGTACTACCTCTAAAGCAGTGGTTCTCAACCGTGGGTTGTTGGGAGGGGGTCAGATGACCCTTTTAGAGGGTCACCTAAGACCATCGGAAAACACAGATATTTACATTGTGATTCATAACAGTAGCAAAATCACAGTTATTAAGTTGGCAACGAAAATAATTTTATGGTTGAGGTCACCACAACATGAGGAACTGTGTTAAAGGCTTGCAGCATTAAGAAGGTTCAGGACCACTGCTCTAAAGTAACATTCCCAAATAGACTTTTCATTTGGGAATTCTAATGAGGAAAATCGATAACAACTTAGAATAAAGTTAGAAACAAAAGAGTTGATCAGATTCTTTTTTTGTTTTTTTCTTCTTTTAGGGCAAGTTAAAGTCTTCAGAGCGCTGTATACATTTGAACCCAGGACTGTAAGTATTCTGATTTAAATTGTAAAATTGACACAGCAACTTAAGATGACTTTATTTAGACACCTGTTCTGGCGTAAGTAGTCTGTACTTTCTGCGATGCTGTGAGTAATTCACAGGATGAGTGTCCAGTCTTGCCCCACGGCTCTCTCCTAGTGAGTGGAGCTAAGCCCCAGGTTGATGTGCATGGCCTGAGTTTGGAGGTCATAGACTCCCTCACATGGCTTCTCTCCTTGTATGTGGTGACATCTGTTTTAAGTTACCAAGTGGCCCACGTACAAAAATATCTAAACTACAGAGACCCCAGTCTTTGTCAGCTTTGCTGTGGGTCACATACCAACCTTCCTCACCCGCTCCTTGACCCTCTACCACACCTTCCGCCAACCTCCTGGAGAGATTATCTTATCTCTTCTGTCAGCATTTTCTGTTGTTGTGGATCCCGGTGTCCACCCACCCACTCAGGGTTTAGTGAGCCCCTGTTTTGTGCCACACGCTGGATGAGCCTTGCGGATAGTGCAGCAACAGCTGAAGGAAATGCAAGAAAGCCAGCAAAGTGCAAGGGAGCCAGCAAGTACCATTTCTCCATGATTTCTCAAGGTTCCTGCCCTAACTGCCCCACCCCCATGGAATGTAAGCCGTATCAGCCCTTTCCTTCCCTAAGCTGCATTCATCAGTGTTTTTATCACAGCAACAGGAAGGAAGCCGGAACACCCTCCATAGCACCCATCATTCCTCCCATAGTTACTCCATGGTGTCCATCATCATTGGCATGGCTTTCCCACTCTGAGTGCCGATTCACATCACCAGGCCAGGGCCTGCTGGGAGATCACACTCTGCCCTTTTCTAAACCTCTACCCAGTTCCTCATTTGAGCATGGGAATAGTGCTCACTGCTCTACACCACAGCCACCCTGCAGTCCTGACAGAAGGTTCCTATTGGAGGTCCATCACTTGGTGGTCATCAGCCGGTGACAGTGATTAATAGCCAGTCCAAGTCTGCATACTCAGATGAGCTTTCCCAAGACTTCAGAGGTAGCAGGCTTCTGGGGCTGTCACTGTCACCATATGAGGTGGGTGAGCCATGGGTAGAGTGTTTGTGGAGGGGGCTGCTGCAGCAGAACCACAGGCCTGAAATTTTAGCCACAGGCATACAATTCCTCATTATCCTGGAAGCCAGAAGCCCCAGATGGAGTTGACAGCAGCGCTGGTTTCTTCTGAGGCCTGTCATGGTGACTTGTAGTAAGTCACTTTCTCCCCGTGCCTTCACATGGCCTCTCCTTGGGTGTGTCGATGTTCCCGTCTCTTCATGGATGCCAGTTGCGTGGGGTTGGGGTCTGCCTTGAAGCCCTCATTGAATCTTAATGATCTCACTAAAGACTGTCTCCAGCCAGGAGGTGGTGATGCACGTCTTTTATCCCATTACTCAGGAGGCAGAGGCAGGTGGATCTCTATGAGTTTGAGGCCAGCCTGATCTACAGAGTGAGTTCCGGGACAGCCAGGGCTATATAAATTCTGTCTCAAAAAAAAAACAAAAACAAAAACAAAAATGGCCCTGTCTCTGAAGTGCTGGGAGTTGGGACAGCAACCCACAATTAGGGAGGAAGCACAAAAGGCCATAATGGGTAGAGTGGCCTGAGCCCAGAGTCATCTTTAACTTTGCTTACAGGGACATCTCTGAGGAGATCAGGATCACAGAGGAGGAGAATTGTGGAGGAGAGCTCACAGCATCATCAGTTGCTCCTCCAGACCATGCAAACACAAGGCCACAGAAGCCTCCTCTAAAATGAGAACTATGTTCCCTGAGGGTAGTGACTGAAGGTGTCCTTAGCCGGGCCACTGTTGTCCTTTCTCACTGACCTCCCCTCGCTGTGTGACTCCCCCGACCTTTGACCTTTCCTCACTTCCAGTATGACTCAAGCTTCTCTATTCTGTTTGCATACCCTGCTAGGTTAATGTTTCCAATCTGTGGCTTCGGTCCACCATCTGCTGCACATCTGTATTTCACTGTGTGGTCCTCTATGGTGTAGCTCTTGTTCCAGTGCCCCTGACCCCTGCCCCTCCTGCTTCTTGTGTCATCCGGAGGACTCTCAGTAGAGCCCATCTCTGCACCTTCTCTGGACCCCTGCTCACGTGAACTGTTTTCCCTTCCGTGACTACTGGGCTGAGCACTCCCACCAGAAGTGGGTACCTCTTACTGTGGCCTACTCAGGCACAATGCTGTACAGGCAGGTTCCATCTGGGGAGCAGGACCCCGGTTCAGAGCCTGAGCTAGGCTTTCTGGTTTGTCCTGCCTCTTTTGCTGCTTGTGACATGGAGATGACTTAACCTTTGTCTCTGTTGTTTTAGTGAGAACTATGATAACGTAAAGGCAACAGCAGCTGGAGTAGTCACTATTGCCAGTGAGTACTGGTTGCTATGTTGATAGACATTTAACAAATACTTTTCTTTGTTTGATATACTGATTACCAATTTACCTCCATTTCTTTTCCGGAGGGAGTTTCTCCATGCTATTTTTTAAAGCTTTAGTTATTATTGAATATACAGGAGTAATACATATTTAATTTATTAGGTAATTTCAAAAGTACTCTATTTTTAAACTGTGACTATAATTTTTGATATGCTGGTCCTGAGAGTCAATAATGGCCGTTCCACATCCTCTTATCCGCACACCCCTCCATGTTCTCCCTTCTGTCAGTCTAGATATTGAAGTATCTAGTGAACAGGCCACCAGCTCACACAGGCCTTCCTTTAGCTGTTATTAGATATTGAACATCCTCCCAGACATTCATTTACTTTTGTGAGTGCATGAACTTGTCTCTTGGACAATGCTGGAAGCATTGTTTGTTCCCCTGTAACAGGCAGTCATCTTTGTATGGGCACACAGCACACTGATCACTCAACATGTCACGCGCAAGGCACGCACACCGCACACCGCGGTACAAGGACACCACAGTACAGCACACAGGATACTCGGCACCCCGTGGCACACAGCATAGTACATGCTCAGCATACCACACATTGAGTCTACTGCATCCGCAGCACACCATTTACTCAGCATACGCTGGGCACTGCACTCTGAGAACACAGCACATTGAGGACGTAGCACATTATACTCAGTACACTAAGTTCACAGCACACTGCAGAATACACTGAATAGACCGCTGAGTGCACAGCGTACCACAGGCTCCACATTCTGAACACATTGCACAGTATACTGAGGTCACAGTACTCCAAGCACACCAAGTATACAGCGCACTGCGGGCATAGTAGGTCGAGTACATGACACATTATGGTTTATAGCGCACCAGCTACCTCTTTAAAGCATTGTGGCCTGGACATATCGAAGGCTGAGCTGGAAGCTAGGGGCCCTTTACCTGCTTATACAGCAGCCTAGAAGGCTCTGGTTCTCCTTTTAGCAACTCACAACCCCAGGAGACAGTGAGAGTGACAGCCAGCTCTGGTTTTGGTAATACGTTGGCTGGGTAGAGTAAGGCAGATGTGGCTCCTGATTATCTGTCTTGCTTCAAGGGAAGGTATTTCTGGCATCACTCAACCTTCTGTGACTCTAACCCTCCCCCAGCCCCCATTTGGGTGAAGTGTCACCCAGAGACCTGCCTGGACTGGATGGACCAGTGCGAGAGCATGTTGACGGGGAGGAACAGTGTGCCTGAGGAACAGTGCCTGAGGAGTGCTGGTTTCTGAAGGAAAGCCAGGTGGACCAGCTTGGTCTTACAAGGCTTGCTTGGCTGCTCTAGGTTATAATGTGAGGAGGTCTAGAATGGGGATCCAAAAGTCGAGGTAGTATCCCAGCCATGCTCCTCACTCTGGTCTTCAGCCTTCCTGTATCTGCTTGCTAAATAGAGATACCTATGACCCAGTTCTGCCTCGTAGGTTTTTGCAAGTACTTGACCCACTGAGGTCAAGTATACTTTGCATGGGCAAGGAACTGTTTACGATATTGTTGTCCTGCATTATTGAAGAGTTAGGATAAGGAATTTTTTTCCAAAATCACCATCATTGAACTAGGTCATGATACTGTGATGACCAGTAATGTGTGATGTGTGATGTTTCTGTGAGAGAAAACAAAAGCTGGAATTAGAAGTTGGGGCTCCATAGTCTGAACATCACATGCTGTGTGACAATCTCATCGTTAGTATGGCAAAAAAAAAATGGCCCCACTCCTTAGCAATTTTGGAGAGAGTTAAATTACTTATGCGCATGGCACATAAGTAACTATAATAAAATAATAAATGAAAACATTCATGAAAAATTTATTTTCCTTTTATTAATTTTTGTATTTTTGGGTTACTAAATCTAAAAAAATTTAGAAGAATATCACAGTTTCTCTAAACTTTTAAAAACCATATTTGCATAAACCAATAAAATTGCTGTCTCGGGGGACTCTGTTACCCATACTATATAGAATAGTAATGAGAATGTACATTTGCACTCAGTACTAATATGCATTTACACTTGGTACGGGAGCACCAGTCATTGCTCATTCCTTTCGACTTTTGCTTTACTCGACACAATGTCTCTCTCTGCAGCCCAGGCTGGCCTTGAGCTTAGAGCAGTCCTCCTGCCTTAGCCTCCTGAGTGCTGTGATCAAAGGCATGAGTCACCGTCCTAACTCCCTTCTTTGTTCTAAGACCTTGTCGTTCTCCCAGGAGAGATGAGAGAATGTGGTTAAAAACCAGAGAGCAAGCTGGATGTAGTGATGTGCTCAGGGCATCATTGGGTCCCTGCTTTCCCGTTTCTCTTCCGTGAATACGATGCCAGGAATGTAAAAGTAGATCCTCCTTGAACAGTTTACATTAAGTGGTCTGTTGTGGGTTCTTAATGGACAATGCGACTATTTTAGGTAATGTCTGATTTTAAGTCATAATGTTACCATATTGACTGTGCAGTACCCAGCTGTGTCAAGAATTTCATAAACCGCCCCCTTAGCCAGGCTAGGAAAACCCACCCCTTTATTTTGTCCTTTTGGAAGAAGATACTGTGTAGTTAGTATTGTACTTGAGAGCTATTAAAGGAGAATAAACTATAAAAACTAATAAAATGGCTGCGTAGTGGTGGAGCACACCTTTAATCCCAGCACTTGGGTGGCAGAGGCAGGCGGATCTCTGAGTTCAAGGCCAGCCTGGTCTACAGAGCGAGTTCCAGGACACCCAGGACTACACGGTAAAACCCTGTCTCAAAAAACAAAAACAAAACAAAAAACCCCAAACTTATAAAATGGTCAGACCTTTTCCCCCCTGACTGGCTGCTGGTTGGTGCCTCTTTTGATCAAACCTGACCAGGGTGGAGGTGCAGTCGCCCCATAGCACAGCTTCTGCTCATTTAAAGCTGAATCAGCACTGTGAAGTCGTCGGATGACTCAGCTAAGTGACATTTTCCCAATGATGCCCTTTACCAAGCCACAAAATACAATCACCTAAAAGATGCTGAGACTTTTGACTTTAATTGTTTTTAAAATTGAGATAAAACATAAAATTGACCATTTTAAAGCCAACAGTTGAGTGGATTTAATACAGTTGCCGCGGTGAGCAACCACTTCCTTTAGCAGGTTCCAAAACATTTTCATCACCCCAGAGTAAAACCCTTTGCCCAAGAAGTGGCCACTTCTCATTTCCCAACTCATTACTCAGTTCTTACAGAGAGGAAATTAAAGAGGTGATATGTGTGCATATGTATGCATATGTATGCACACATATGCCTGCTGTGTATTTTGGGCTTTTTCGGCAGAGATTTTTTTCATGTTTTTGTTTTTCTCATGGGTAAGTGATCCTAGTAAAGATGGAAATTTAGGCAGAACTGACTTTTGAAGGAGACCAAAATGGGAGGGAAAGGTGGCTCCTTGGCTTCCCCAAGGCACTGATTCAAGAGGGCTCGTGAGCTATGAGTGGACAGATACAGACTAGAGATGGCCCAGGACATCTCTAATGTGGAATGTGCACATCTAACCCTTGTAGAACTCCAAGAAGTGCAGTCATTATAGAAGCATTTACAGCTCACATCAGCCGTCCCCCACACACACCCATCCTAAGTTCCTCCTTCCTTCCCATGCCTTGGTACTTTCTAAGGAGAGATAGTCAAGTGGTGATAAAATGCCACCTTAATGCTCTGAGATGGCCACTGTGTTCAGTGCCGTGCTGTGGTGATGAATGTGGGCTCTCTTAAGTGTCTCTGAGAGGATCCCGTTTGCAGCTGTTGTTAAAGGAAATTGTTTCTCTAATCACTTCTGTGTCTGCAGCGTATTGAAAGTAATATTGGCCATCCATCTTCAAAACAATGGGTAGAGAAAAATCTCAGAGGTCTTTTATTTCTCTCCTCCTGAATATTGTTTCAAATGAAGTTACAGTGCACTTCCTCAGGTCCAGTGGGTTTAACTAGTTTTGTATAGCTTCTGCTGTAAATCTAGTCTCTGTAAATCAAAGTGTAAAGGTAATAAATGCTTTAGGAAGTTGCCTTTAAAGGAAGTCAGCCATCTTGGGGATCTCATCCATCACCATATAGATGGTGAATCTTTCATCTGACTTCACGTTTGTGGTTGCTTCAAGCATGATACAGTTGCTAACAGCCTTTGTTTATATTGAGGGGCAAACGGCAGTTATGATAGGGCAGATCAGCTTTGAAATGAAATCCATCATAGAGCAGAGTCATCTATACTCATCCCAGTCTTCTTCTGAGAGGAGGCAAACACTTGGGGAAATGAATGGGTGAAATAATTTGTTTCAGTAGTATAATTTTTATTATATGTGTGGAATAGGCAGAAATGAAAGGTTTTTTATATATTTTCCTACTAATATTATAAAAGTGTACTTGGTAATAGCAACAAATTTGGAAAATTCCTGTGCATATTTTATGCATAATCATCATTTTATCCTGTGTCTGTGCACAGTGTTTCTTAGCATCTGTCAATATCTGAGATTCTCTTTCAGTGGGCGTTGTATTTCCTGTTTACTCAGAAAACCATGGTGTTATCTACTGGCAGTAACAGGATGTGTGAGCCGAGTGCTAGCTTCTTGGGAGAGCTTGCAGGGCACTTGATGGGCCAGGCCAGGGTGAGGGCACTAGCTGTGAAGTCAGCCCCTGCAGTTGCGAGGGTTTCTGATGGCTTCTTGTGTTTTAGCTCTTTAGGCTTGTCAAGACTGAATTACATATTAGTACTCATGTATGAGAAACATTCATTCTCTCTGAGCATGAGGACCCGGTAATAGTTTTCTGAAAATAAGCAAATACAAGTATTAATGTCTTTCATGGTCTTAATTTTAGACATTTATCCATATACATTCATATATGTGTATATATCACACACGTTAAATATGCATGCATGTATGTATGTATGTATGTATATACGTATGTACGTGTGCTTGTATATCATCTACCATAATTTTTAAGAGGGAAAAGTTTTACCGGTATTCTATGCTGGTGTGAAAAACCTTTGCTTTGTGATGGAAGAATCTAAAAGCTGTTAGAAACTCTTACTTGTTATATGCATATTCTTTGACAACATTCATCACAGGACAAATCCAGCTTTAGAATTCAAGTATTAATTTACTATAATATTTTGTTGTGTAATTTTTTTGATGTTAATATAGAAGTAATTGTCTATAAGACTACTTTAGGATTTAAAATTTAAAAATTTAAAAGAAATCACTGTATTCTAAGGTAGGAAAAATCGCATGGAGTTAATGTTTGTTTTTTCTTCCTTCTAGCCCGATGAACTATACTTTGAAGAAGGAGATATTATCTATATCACGGACATGGTAAGCCCAGCTAATGTTCTGTACTACTACATCATACTATAGATATATCAACAGAGGACTACATGGTTTAGCCATAGTATTGTAAATTCTTTTGTGTGTATTTACATAGAGGTGTATATGCAGAGTCTTGCTTTTTAACACATTTACAGTCACACATCATTGGCAATAGTCATTTTTATTCATCAGTAGGAAATAGTTGAATAAGCTTCGTGGCGGCCACAGATGGAACTCTGCAGCCTTACAGAGGAATGAGGATATCTCTCATATACTATTCTGATGTAATTCAAGTGGAATAAAACAAGATAAAAAATGCATATATATTATGCTTTACTTGACTAAGAAAGAAAGGGTGAGAGACATAAATATGCTTCTATTTTCTGACATTGAAAATAAAGAAAAAGCTGCAAAATATGACTTTAAAATTAGCTTCCTCTATCTGAAGGAAGGAAAAATAGATTTTTTAAATTATAATTTGTTTTAAAGATATGACTTTGGAAGCCTACAAACTTATATGTGGCTGTAAAATTAAATAATTAATAGCAGTCCCTAAAAATTGCGAGCAGAATGAATCAGGTGACTTCAATCATGCTCTGGCAGTTAGCTCAGCCACACAGAAAGGAAGTGTTTTCTCTCAGTTAGACGTGGCAATTTGACTAAACATTTCTAGTGACTATAGCAAATGAAACAGAATGCCAATAAATAAATAATGGAAGGAAGGAATAAATAAATACATATAAAGAAATAGAGAGTGCCCATGTTGACCGGCAAATGCTCTGAGACTACTGTGTGTCTCGCATTTGAGGGCGGATGAGTCATTAGGTCGCTGGTGTCCATTGTGGGTTCTCAGCATGGGAGGAGGATACGCAGATGTCAGTCAGTAAAATGAAGTAGAAACACAGAAGTCCTTCATTTGGATTGGAAAAAAGCATCACATTTTATCTTTGAAGGGGGCCTTAGAAAATTGCCAACCCAGTAATAATATATTACTTTCATTGAAAGGAACAAGGCCCCTTTGAGAAATAGCTAGTACCAGCTCTGGGCCATTAAATGTGCAGGATGAACTGGCTATCTTGTGACTGGAATAGAAGGCAGCTTCAGAAGACTGTAAGTGCCACACGCTGGAGTGACAAGGAAAGCAGTATGCACTACTCTGAGATGGGGGCGATTTAAGCATCAATCAGGGCAACAACCCTCAAGGATTGAAACACTGGTTTAAGTTTATGATTCCTAATGCTATCTCAAAACAGATCTCATTGGTGAGGAAATGCTCTGGAACGAGGGTGTTTATTCTGACACCTGGTCAGGGAAGGAGTCAGTACTTATTCTGTTCTTTCTTCCTGACTTTTTCTTGAAAATTCTGAGAGTTGGTAAGGGAAAAGATATACTATTTATTTAAATGGAAAAATATTCTGCAACCCCTGTGATTACTGATAGCAACTACATCCCTACAGAGGCGGCCTTGCCATGCATGTTTCCTGATGGGGGAAATCAGTACCACCCATGCAATAGCCTTCCCAAAAATGTGCGGCTGAATCTGCTTATGCTTTTAGAACTCAGTAGCAACTCATGGGCAATGCATGGAAAAGGGGCATGTGTTTAATGATAGCAAAGGTTTACAACAGGCAAAATCCAGACTGTTTCAATTTCTATAGAAGAAATAAATTGTTCCTTCAAATATATATATATCAAGAACTAAAAAAACAAACAACAGCAACAAAACTAACAAAGAAAAGAATGGAGGAGGAACCTGCAAATTAAAGGTGAAGTGAAAGAAAGAGAAATTAGTTGCACTATGTGGTCCTTATTTGAAATCTTGAACTGTGGGCCGTTAGGAATTTTGAGTTTTGACTTAGATATTTGATGATGTTAAGAATTACTGGGGGAAAGTTGGAAACTGTGGTAATGGTGTCACAGTTGCCTTTGAAAATATTTATCTTTCAGATACATATTCCGATCTTGCAAAGTAAAAAATACACTACCTACCACTAACCCTGGTAATCCCAGAGGGGAAATAAGATGGGTGGTGGGTAGTATTGGTCACAAACAGTGAGTCACGCAGTTAGGAAATGTTATCACGCTGTTCTGCTTCTGTACAGCTATGAACTTCTCTATGATAAAAAGTTACCCAAAAGTGAAGATAACACAAGAAGAAACTTTAGAAAGTGTGCCAAAGCATAAAAGTATATCAAAGGAGAGGTGTTGAAGCCTGCTCTCCAAATCCTTTAGCTGTAATCTAAACTAATGCATTCCTCCTCTTTTCTCACACCTCTGGTTGGTCTGATGGAAGATCTGTGATGTGCACCTGATGTGAATGGGGATGCTTCTGTACTAATGTTCGTGACAAGGGACATGGATACAGATGGCAAGGGTTTGAAGATGCTGATCAGCGGGGACCCAAATGAGGACTTGGGGACCCAAATAATTTCAGATACAATTACATACTCCCCTGCTCTCTTGGCAGAGTGATACCAGCTGGTGGAAAGGGACATGCAAAGGCAGGACAGGACTGATCCCGAGCAACTATGGTAAGTGACCAGCTGCACTGTGAGCCTCCTGTTTATAAGATGGCCGTGCATACCAGGTGTGCACAGCCCAACTCATTGCTTAGGAGAATTCATTGTAACATGAAAAACCACACTATTTCCTGGGAAACACTATGGATTCTGCTCTTAGTACTTTCTTTTAATGCTCTTAAACTCCAGATCACACATTGTTCATCAAGTTCAGCAGTTCTTAACCTATGGGTCGCAACCTTTGGGGGGTCAAATGGCCCTTTTACAGGGGCCACATATCAAATATCCTGCATATCAGATATTTACATTATAATTCACAACAGTTATGAAGTAGCAACAAAAATGATTTATGATTGGGGTCCCCACAACATGAGGAACTATTAAAGGGCCACAGCGTTCGGAAGGTGGAGAACCACTGCTCTGGTTTGCGGTAAAGAAGCCCCATTTTGTTAACTGACAGTTTTACTCATTAAATGCTAATCAAAGCAGCTTGAGGAGCTTGTTAAGGTGTGTCTCAGCCGGGTGGTGGTGGTGCACGCCTTTAATCCCAGCACTCGGGAGGCAGAGGCAGGTGGATCTCTGTGAGTTCGAGGCCAGCCTGGTCTACAGAGCGAGCTCCAGGACAGGCACCAAAACTACACAGAGAAACCCTGTCTCAAAAAACAAAACAACAACAAAAAAAGATGTGTCTCCTAGCTGAAAGGTGGGCAGAATATGCAAAAACATGTAAGTAGAAACTAGCCGAGCAAAGCTAAAAAGGCACACTATTGGTAAACAAGGGTCCCTGAGTTCAGTCGTCGTCTTCCAGTTAGTAACAGGCTGCATGACTAAAGACACGCAGACTGATGCTTCTGGATTCGATTCCACGTCTGTGTAGTGGGAGTGCTGGGTTTAGACCACTTGTAAGAGCCTTTTAGGCTTTAGTAGTCCATGACTCCTTAGACTGATGGTAGAGCCAGCATCAGGCACTGGTTCCCAGCACTGCCACTGGAGTTGGCCAGTGTCACAGACTGTCCTTCAGAGACATGGAGCCGATGGCCAGGTTGAGCTGAGGAGCCTGCACACCCTGGGCTTCGTGTGGTTCTCTTCCTCTGAAGTCCCCTAAATATCTTTCCACTGTGCTGCATTCCCTGCCTTGGCCATAGATACTGATGTAAAAAAGTCCCAAAAATGGACATAAAGAACGTCCAACCCCAGCCCTCCTAGGACGGCAGGTGTGGGCCTGAGGTTGCCCCGGAGCAGCAGTCTTGCTCTGGGCGATCCCGCTCACTCTAGGGCCACAGTGGTTGAGAGCAGATAGACGGCTGCTGTCCTTTGTGGATTTAGGCAGCAGCGTCGCTCCCAGTCAATGCTGCTTGTCTCCACAGAAGGGAATCACAACTGTTACCAGGTATCCTCAAAGCAAAGGTGTTCCACAGAGTGTGAAACTGGGTATCAGATGCTTATACCTTTTATGGCTTTCCTTTATTGAATATTTGAGTACACTTGGTGTGGGGTTTTGTTTCTGTTTCCGTTAATGGCTATGCTTGCTGTTGTTTATGCTTCCAGTTGATTGCCGTGTCACTGCCTTATTGCTTGGCTTGGTTTCATTTAACACAGATTCCAGCCTCTTTTAAAGGCGTACTATCAGTTACTTTCTGTTACTTCTAATCCACCCTAAGTAAGTAATTAATTAAGCTGTTGTATCTGAGGCTCCGGCCATGAAGCTGGGTGCCCATGGGGCATGACCAACTCCTGTCTATCACTGAGTGACATCATTGATGGACTTGCATTTTTGTTTTCTATCTAGTGGCTGAGCAGGCAGAATCCATCGACAATCCATTGCATGAAGCTGCAAAAAGAGGTAGGTTTGATTCTCTTTTTCTTTTTTGATAGAAGATATGGTATATCAAAATGCATAGGTTTTTAAAAAATGCTATATTCTTTGAGAGTCTCATACATGTGTACAAGTATTTTGATCTTTCTGCCTTCAGCTCTCTCTTCCCTATAGCATGCTCTCTTCCCAACTGTGGGTTCTCTTTTTAAAATAAACAACCCTGAGTCCAATTATTGTCCTTGTGCACATGACTGTGGGGCCATCCGCTGGAGCGTGGGCAACCTACCAGTGGACACACCCCCAAGAGAAATGACTTCTCTTCCTCCATCAGCTGTCAGCTTCCAATAGCTCTCAGCTGGGAAAGGCACCTCATGAACCCCTCTCCCATTCACATCAGAACTGGGACCGGTTTGATCTTGTGCATGTAGTAAGTCCACGGGTGTAGTGGCCATCTCATGTCCAGAGGACTGTGTTTAACAGTGCTCTTTTCCATCCTCTGGCTCTCACATTCTTTCTGTTTTCGTATTTTGCAATGTTTCCTGATGGAGAGAGAATGATGCAGATACCCTGGTTAGGGCTGAGCACTCAACACTCACTTTTTCTCAGCACTTGGACTGGTTATGAGTCTGCGTTAACTGCTGCCATTGCAAAAACGAAGCTTCTCTGACCAAGGTTGAGAGCAACACTGACCCATGAGTACAAACATGCATATTTAGAAGGCAGTTGGACAACATGACCACTAAAGCAAAGCAACATTGTGGGTTACCCCTGCGACCTGTGACATCCCCAGCCATGGCCATTGGAAAGGTTTACAGTACCAGGCATGAATTCCCTCCTGTTTAACAGGTTTCAAATAGAATCAAAGAAATTGATTATCTCCATGGAAGTCATGCACTATTGCAGATTTAGGCACATCTGGACTGACAGGTCGATATTATAGCAAAATGCCTAGGTTTTAATTACATGGCTTGATACGTTTTGTCAAGTAAATATATACCCAGAGCACCAACCCCCCAGATTAAGATCTAGAACATTTCTGTCATCTCAGAATGTTCTCTCAATGTACCTTCCCACTTAAAACCCCACCTGCCTCAGAAGCAACCTCTGTGCTGACGTCTGTCACCCTAGAAGGGCAAGAGTGATTTTAAAATACCAGGTAACACACGTCTTTGAGCACTTTCCTACACTGTGCTCAAAGGAGGGCTAGGCAGGTGGAAGGAAGGTCATGATCTGATTCTCAAAGCTCAGAGGCAGATATGGGCAGATGGGTGTAACAGATCATTACAACACAGTGTTTTAAGTCTCGGAGGGCAGAATGGCAGTGGTGTGTTCAGGGACATAGCACTTAGGAGAGTGTTGTGGGGGTGGCTCTGACTCAACAAGGGTGGGAGTTGTCTTGATCCCCATAAGCCTGGGTGTGGAGGCCCACAAGTGTTTCCTAGTGAGATCTGAGCTTTTTTTTTTACCTAGCAGAGCTGCATTAGAGGATGGCTTGACCATGTGCATGGTTTCTAGGTGATTGGAAGGGTCTACTGTTAGCTGAGCTAGGGGGAGGTCTTTTGCTCCACCCCTTGGTATTCCTATAAATAGCCCTTTAGCAGAGACTGGACCTTCAGTAGATAAGGATCCTGGCCCTCCTGAGGCTATCCTGTGTTTCTGTTTCTCTCCCCTCTATCCTTCTATCTAAATCTCTTATCCCTCTCTCCTCAAGAGTACCCTTGGGGGCCGGGCAGTGGTGGCGCATGCCTTTAATCCCAGCACTCGGGAGGCAGAGCCAGGTGGATCTTTGTGAGTTTGAGGCCAGCCTGTTCTACAGAGCAAGATCCAGGAAAAGGCACAAAGCTACACAGAGAAACCCTGTCTCGAAAAACAAAAAAACAAACAACAAAAAAAAGAGTATCCTTGGGTATAATGTGGGAACCCAGTTGGCCTGGCTCCCACACCTAGGACACTGGCAATATGAGGGGACATTTTGACTGTCACAAGACATTGTCCCAAGGCATTATTCTGTCACAAGGCATTCTTCAGGTAGAGGCCCAGGCTGTTGCTAAACATCCTAGAGGGCCTAAGGCAAGCCCCACAGCATAGAATTTCTCTAACCCCAAACTCCCATGGCAAGTCTATTAGGAAGCCCTCCTTTGAATAATGGAAAGTGTTGATGCGGCCTCAGCAAGCAGTTTCATTCCATCCCATATCTGCATGTGCAAACAGAAGGGTTTAGACCAACTACAATGATATTATAAAAAAAAAAAATACTTCTTTGTAAATGAGATACTTAGGACATTAGCCTGAAAATTTTAAATTAATGATTATACTTTAGCATAAGCAGTTGTTTTGAGCAGCTTACTAAACTTAAGGTACTACATTTTTTTCCTTCAAAAACTGAAAATGTCTTTAAATATGAATAGGAAGAATTTCTGTTTATAGTTAGGTTTTGTGTTACACCCTGCCTTTCAGAATTAAACAGAGATAAAAACAGTGTCTTTTTTTCCCCTCTGAAGCAGAAATACCTTTAGACCTATTTTCACAACTTCTCCTATTAAAAATGGATGTTACTGCTGTCCATCAATAACCCTGAGTGCAAATGTACTATAATAAGTGCATTAGCAGGCAGGTCTCGTTTTAGGGTTTGCTGATGAATCCATCACAAATGGGAGCTTACAACAGATGAAATTGATTTAAGCTAAACAAAGAATAAAAGCCTTTTTCTTGTGTTTTTTTATAAGTGTAAAATTCTTTCAGGCAACTTGAGCTGGTTGAGGGAGTGCTTGGACAACCGAGTGGGGGTGAACGGCCTGGACAAAGCTGGAAGTACAGCCCTGTACTGGGCCTGCCACGGGGGCCACAAAGGTACTGCATCCTGCTAGTTACACAGTTCTGTGTGGTTCGAAATCGCCTGGACCTAGGGAGCCTGCTGTCTTAAAACGACGAAAGCAGTGCTGCAGATCCTTCAGAGCATCGCCAAAAGCTGTGTTTCTGGAAACTGCAGAGCAGTGAGGTGGGGCGTGGCTGGTGAGCCCCACTGTGCAGATCTCTTGAAAGGCTGGGAACTTCCTCTCTCAGGCTTCAGAATGTACTACTAGAAAACATCAGTAACAGGATAACAAGCTCACCGCCACATGCCACAGGGAAGGCTCAGTTGGCTCCTGTAGCTTTCCCCTAGCTGTGCTTTTGACCTTACATTTTAAATTTAATGAAAAATTCAGAAGTACCCCACTGACTTAGGTCTGCAGTTCTGTGGCAATCAGTAATCATGGCACATTGAATTATGTGTACTTCATTGTAGCCCAAACTCCACCCTCCACTCTTTCCATCAACTGAGCTATACCTTCGGATCTGAAAATTTTCTTTTGTAATCTACCTTTTAGGGTTTTTTTTTCTGTATATAAAAATTGAGGAACTTGTAAGAATTTTCTAGAACATTCTCCTAATAAGTCTTGTCTTTTGCTATTATGATGTCTGCTTTTACAGCATTCACTGTTTCTGTCTTAAGAAACTCCTTTTTCTGTTTAAATCGCAGACATAGTGGAGGTTCTGTTTACTCAGCCGAATGTGGAGCTGAACCAGCAGGTGAGACTGTTTACCATGGGGGAAAGCATTTAGCACACCCACCTCTTTCTCATTGACACAGTACAGCTTGTGCATGGATACAGTATTTTAGTTGAAATTTGACAGCACACGGAGTTTTGTTGTTGTGAGTGTGTTTTTGTGATGTGGTACTGGGGTTTGAAGCCAAGTCTTCACACTGTTCAGGGGTGTGTCAGAGAGCTATACCCTCAATCCTTAAGTGCAGTTTTCTGGTACTACAACACATGCTGGAGATAATCAGCTCACAAAGAGAAAAGCTTTCCTTCAGTCCCAGTTTGGGAAGTGCTGTTGCGTGATCAATTGGCCCCATTGCTCTTGGGCTGGTACCAAGGTGAGCGAGCACATGGTGGTACAGATCGGCTGGCTCACTGCATCTGCAGTGGACAGTCTCACCACCCCATTAAGCACACACCCCAGGGCATGAAGGTTTCTCACTTGCCCCTCTCTCCAAGGCTCTACTGCCTCCTGGATAGCAGCATGCCAGGGACCTCTGGGTATGCTTAAGATCCAAACCATAGCAAGGACCCTTCTGCTGAAGGCTCCGCTCTCTTCCAGATTCTCAAACATGAGCCTTAGGAGACAAACTCCCACCACTTCTAACCCTGGCAGTTTGCAGTCTGTTTGTGACCTGTCTTTTTCTCATTGGAGTCTGTGTCTTTGTTCTGAAAACTTAGAAGGATGTGCCTTAGTGCTATTTTTCCCTAGTGCCTGCAGTGAATTCTTTTAGCCTGAGAAATGACCTTATTTCCTGCCCTACATCTAACCATTTTCTTTGCTATTTTGATTCTACAGGTGGAACCTCAGATTTCTTTTTTATCAGAGATTTCTTCACCTTTATCTTTTTTTTTTCAAGATTTCCTTTTTTAAATTTAAAAAAAAAATATTTCTATGTGCATGGGTGTTTTGCTGGCTGGTATATGTACCACATGCATGTAGTACCAATGGAGTCCAGAAGAGGGCATCAGATTCCCCAGGGACTGGAGTTGCAGACAATTGTGAGCCAAATGTGGTTGCTGGGGATTGCACCTGAGTCCTCTGGAAGAGCAGTGGGTGCTCTTAACCACAGAGCCATCTCTGCAGCCCCACTTTTATTTTGATTTTTTTTTAAATTCCCCAAAGTTCTACATTCATTTTCTATTGCTGTGTAGCAAATTCCCAGGTTTAGCAATGTGTATGGGGTGGGTTGGAATTCTGAGCATGACATCACAAGATTCAGGCTCTCACACTGTAAAGCCCAGGTTCCATTAGAACTGTGTTCTTGAGAAGCTTGAGGTTCCTGTCTAAGCTCACTACAGTTGCTGAGATTTGAGCTTTTCCCCCCTGTAGTAGCTACTGATGACCTCAGCTTTTAGATGCCACTTCCTTTATCAAGAGTTCACAAAATGGCTGTTTGCCGTCCTCCTTGTGGCTAGTAGGTGGTGGTCTTTGCTCTGCCATTTAACCTTTGTTTTTCAAAGCCTGCCTGACTAGATGTGGCCTACCCAGGATAATCTCCCTTTTGGTGAACCCAATAAATATTGTCTACAAAGTGATGGGCTTTTTATTTTTAAATACAAGGTCTTACTATGTATCTCAGACTGGCCTTAAACTTGCTGTGTAGAGCAGGCTAGACTTGAACTCACAGAGATCCACCTATCTCTGTCTTCTGAGTGCTAGGATTAAAGGCATGCACCACCATGCCCCAGCCAATAGAAGTGATGGCCTTTATATTCTCTGGCTTCACCCACACTTGAGTATGACAGGGTTGTATATGGGGTCTGTTGGGGGACGAGGGAGATCAGGCATTACAGGAGTTGTCCGAGAAGTTTGTTGACTACAAGCTCTTATTTCACTCTTACTTTTAATGGCATCCTTTTCTTGTCTGATTATGTAAAACCATCTAATATGGCTGATATATTAATTATTGCTTTTAAAAATGTTCTCTGCTATTTACTCTGCTTTTCTCCCTAGGAGCTTTTCTTATTTTGTTTAAGTTGACCTCTATTCAAACACTTAAGCTGTTTTCAAACACCCAGTGTCTTGGTTCATCCATTTGTCTGTGATTGGAAGCTATGTGCTCTTGGTGGAGGGTGGGGTGCCCCTTAATGGACTTCTCCATAGGGTGACATGATGAGGCCCCTACTGTGTTATTGAGTATGCTAACATAAATACCACTCCTACCCCTCACTGTGGGGCCATACTGTTTGGCAGAGGTCCTGCACTTTCCTGGCCAAAGTCACCACCCTTCTCCCTTCTCACTGGGCAATGAGGGTAAAAGCAGCTGAGTGAAGGATCTTACTGTTCACTCTACAGGTTTTCATCCAGCTGGCTCTTGTCACCTTCTCTCCTGCCATTGTGCATGAGCTGGGGAACTCTGGGAATCTCTCAGCAGGGCAATTCTACTGCTGTTAGTGGGACATCTGCCAGTAATTGGTCCAAGGGGTCTAATGATGTTGTATGAATCCATTTGGTCACTCCTGTTTTCTCTCCATGCCTCATTCTTGCCCAGTGCCTCTAGGAATCTTCAGTTCCTGACTTTTTCTGGGTCTCTTTGCATCTCCTGCCAAGGCCTCTCTCAGCAGGAGCCTGTGCCTCAGCCTGTCTCTGCCATGTTAGTTTTGCTGCCTCCGGCCTCCCAGAGCAGATTTTTCTCATTGCTTGTTCCTCTGTCCTTTGGAATTCCATGTGGTTCTGGAGCTTTTCTCTTAATTTCGATTTACAGGGACTAAACTTACATTGCTCTCTTCATCCAGTCCACTTTGTTTTTTTTTTGTAACACTATTTCCCCTTTCTTTCACCATAGAACAAGCTGGGAGACACGGCTCTGCACGCAGCTGCATGGAAGGGTTATGCAGACATTGTCCAGTTGCTACTGGCAAAAGGTAAAGTTTTTATTGAATTGACCTGATATTTGCTTGCCTTGAAAAATAGCTCCTAACGAAGCAGGCCATTTAAAATAGTAGGAAGATTAAGTCTCCTTCCGTTAAAGCTAGAGTTTTAACCTCTACTCTTATCTATAGTACATCATTATTATAATTGAGATGAAATTATTAGGGGTACATTTATGGTACTTTTTAACTGTGAATTAAGACCTTGATAAACTTAAAAGTACATACAAATGTATTACTTTTAGAAGGAACTTGCTATGCATATCTGGATTTTAGGAGGAAAGGTTTGTTTGGGGCATCGTGTCCTGGGAAAGTTGGTGAGGCTCATGTTTGCTTGGGAGAGCCTGAATAAATAGCAGAAATGCTGTAGCTGCTCTTGCCTAAGCTGAGCCAGTGCTGAGGTGTGAACGAAGGATGCTTTGATCCCATTTCTTGCTTCTGTGCGATTCAGAGCAGACAGCTAAATCAGGGACTGCTCATCCATTTATCTGCTTGTCCCATAAATATTAACTGCTCTTACAGAGGGCTGGCCATGCATGTCAGTCAGGGGCTTGGCCCAGAGGGCAATTCTGTGGAATCTTTCTCCAAGCCACAAGTTGAAGATTCTATCTTTAGGAATCTTTAGGGGCAGTGTTGTAGAATTTATGAGCAAGGATGTTTTTGGTTGAAGTGAGATGATGATGATCCAAACCCCTGGTCTAAAAGATTACTCACCATGAGGACGATTGTTGGGTTTTCCTAAAGGTCATGCTGAAGGCTGTGCTGTCTAATGTGGCAGCCGTGAGCTGTGTGCTGCTGAGCCACACTTAATGTTTTGTTTTCAAAGTGGTTGCAAGCACCCATAGTACTGCATAAATTGTGGGAACTGTGGCTGTGATAGAAGGCGAGGAAGACAGTTTGACAGCAGCCCTCAGTACCACTTCTAGTGAACCCTTTAAGTACACCTGTGAGCAAGTCCTTCAGGGGTGCTGCTCATTATAGTGTTGGAAATGATGACAATCAGGAAGAACTGACTCCTGTCATTAGAGCTGTGATGAAATCAGTTTTGGAACATCCACAAAATGCAATGCCTATAAATGTTCAGATACATCGAGTTTTGTGCATATCTAAGAAAAGTGCACCATTATTTAATTCCTGTTAAGTTAAAAATGAAGCTATAAGGCTGGCACGATGACTGAGCAAGGAAGGGTGCCTGCCACCAGCCTGAGGACTTGAGTTCAGTCCCTGGGACCCATATGGTGGAAGGGGAACACCAGCTCTGGCCTTCCAGGTGCAGCGTGACACAGGTGTCCACACACATACATACAGAGTGAACAAGTGGAATTTACAAATGGAATCACAGAGCAGCACAGGTGGTTTGGCTTTGTGCACATGTTCATATGTGTGCAGATCATTGGCAAACATAAGAGCTTAGTTCAGGGGAGTAAATCAACACTGTTGAGTACACTTCTGTATTTCTCGTTCTTCAACAATGCAGGTGTCTCCGTGGATTCTGATGTAATTTGTAGCACAAAGACGAGGGAAAAAATGAGTGGAAGAGGGCTTGCAGGGACGATGAATTGGGGAACGATGAGTTGCCTATGAGTTTATTGTTTTGCCATTCTGCTGATTCACATATGAATGCACCTGCAGATATAAAATATTAATCCCCTGACATTCAACCCAGTGGAGTTTTCTAAAGGCCCTCATGAACTGAAGGAGAGGCAAAGGATGTGCTAGATGGAAGCTCCAAAGCCTTCTGCTAAGATTCACATAACCCTTGGGTTATGACTGCCCCTTGGGACAGTGGTTATGACTGTGGTTTAGGATTTACCCAGGACCTCGTAATGGCCTCATTGAAAAGTCCTATGCCATCCCCGTCATGTTCATTCTGGGCCAGTTCTCTAGGTAGCTTTGCCACAGTGACTAGCTTTGGTACAGAGGATTGACTGCCATGATCCAGTCCTCAGAGACACATGGTTTCCTTTTCTTGTGTTGGAAGGTGCCAGGACAGACTTGAGAAACAATGAGAAGAAGCT
>CABHPQ010167063.1:0-23003 GCA_902168405.1 Peromyscus aztecus | reverse complement strand
ACACACACACACACACACACACACACACACACACACACACACACACACTTTTCCTCCTCAGAGTCTTCCTGGAAGAGCTGGAAGGATAGTTGGGCTCTTCTCAGGAAGAACTAAAGAGCGTCCTCACTGCAGCCTGGCAGGGCACCAGCCCCTTTTACGATGGGGCACACAATGACACATTCCTTCACCACTGAGCTCAGCAGTATATCTCAAATGCAAAGAGGAAGGAAGCCAGCCAGCCAGGCTGAGGGGTCGCTGAGGGGACCCCTGGGCATATTATTTGACCCCTGGTTTCTTGTGTCCCTTTGCTTTTTGCTCAACAGGATAATAACTAGAGTGGTTCAGTTCACGCTTCCTGTCTAGAGAAAGGAAAAATGACGGTAAATTTTCTACTGAGAAGGGGAGGGGGGGGGGGAGGGAGGGAGGGAGGGGGCGGAGGGAGAGCACTAAAGTGTCAGGCACAGGCTGTAATCCATTAAGTAGCATCAAGTAAATCCACACACAAATCTAGTCGCAACTGGCCAGCATTAATCTGCTGACGACAAGACCGATGTAAGGAAACCCACGCTATCTGGAGAGACAGCCACCGAGAACAGAACAGGGTGCATGAAATGAGCTCCTGTCCCCAGGAGACTGAAGCCAGCATTTTCTGATGATTAGATTAAGCCCAAGAAAATGTCTTAATGCTATCCATACGGGCACTTTCCGCTCCCTTCTTATTCCCTGGTGTTCTGAGAGACACATCTAGGCGCAAGAAGCATCATGAGAGCTCAAGTGACTCAATCGAAGTGGGTTTAACTCAGATTCAAACGAGGGAACAAAGGCTGCCTCCTTTCCAAAGCCGAGGAAATATCTGCGCCCCTGCCCCCTAGAAGAGCCGAGAGCTATATAGGAACATCAAGGAGAATTGAACTGAAAGCTCTCTGAGAAGACTATACCTACGAAAGAGGTTCTGGGGAGAAAGGCAGCCGAGTGAAGCCTCCCCCCGTAGGACATCTAAGACACAACCCACCCAGGATCTGCACCAAAGCTGGAGTTTTACCCACCGCCTGCATTTGCTATGGGACACAAAAATATTTCAGGAGGGAGAGCTCTCACACCCACAGACGTCCCTAACTAGGACTGACTCCAATGTCATGCATTATGACTCTAGCTACAGCTCATGTAAGATCTTTCTGCTTAGGAGTAAATGCAGTGGACCAGAGCAATGCTAAGCACAAAGATAGTGTTGAATGAAGTAAACATCTTGAGTCTAACAGGTCTCCAAAGGACAAGAGATGAACCTGTAGGAGGATAGGACCACCCTCTGCAAAATGTGGCATGCAAGAATCTCCACCCCACAGATGAGATTAGCTGTCCCAGAAATGTACGGGAGGCATCCTGTTGGGGATGCACTCGGCAGAGGGGATGAGCAGATCTGCTAGTTCAGGGCACCATCAGGAAGCAGTCAGCTTAAGACGCGGCTGAGAGGACCAGTCCCCAAAGTGGCATTGGCAAAGGAAAATGGTCAGACCATGGCCTGCCAATTCCCAGCTTCTACAGGAGGCAATACAGGTGTGAGAAGAACCCAAGCTTCCAGACCATGGGCTCGCCTCCAGAAAGGCTGACCCCAGACCTTAAAGGAGACGTTTCCAGACACAGGGTGAGTTATCTAGCAACAGCAGGTGGAAAGGTCTCTGGTGAAGAGCAGTTCCAGTGTACTGTTCCTTTCAATCAGTCTTCCACTTTTCCTGTCTGAAGACGACTCCAAGAGAAGCACCCCATCCAGACACTAGGACAAGGCTCAGAATTTAAAAACTGCACACTTGCCATTATGATTTGATGAACCCAAAATCGTGGTAACAAATTGATTTTGTTGTTGTTTTGTTGTTAGGGTTTTTTAATTTTATGCGTATGAGTGTTTTGTTTGCATGGATGTCAGAGTTCCGCATGCATGACTGATGCCAGCAGAGGCCAAAGCAGGATGTCAGATGCCCTGGAACTGGAGTTATAGATGGTTGTGAGCCACCATGTGGGTGCTGGGAACCTAATCTGGGTCCTCTGCAAGTACACTTAATAGCCTGGAGTCATCCCTTCAGCCCCAAAACTTGGTTTCCTTTAAGTCAATTCTTCAGAGACTAGCCTCACTCTAGGGAGGAAAAAAAACAAACTACCTTTATAACTCGCTGTTGTGAATATTAGTTGAAGATGTGTTACATTCGTTTATGCTGTGGAATATTTGTTTAATGATGCAAAGATGTGTTTCATTTGTTTAACTCTGTGAAGCTGTGTTACTTTGTCTGCCTAGAACACCTGATGGTCTAATAAAGAGCTGAATGGCCAATAGCTAGGCAGGAGACAGGATAGGCGGGGCTGCCAGGCAGAGAGAATAAATAAGAAGAGAAGAAAGAGATGAGCGAGAAAAGGAGGAGAGAAAGATGCTGGGGGCTAGCCACTCAGCCATACAGCCAGACACGGAATAAGAAGGAAAGAAAAGATATACAGAAATAGAAAAAGGCAAAAGCCCAGAGGCAAAAGGTATGGGATAATTTAAGAAAAGCTGGCTAGAAATAAGCTAAGCTAAGGCCAGGCATTCATAAGAAAGAGAAAGTCTATGTGTGAATATTTGGGAGCTGGGTGGTGAGTTCCACAAAGAAACTCACTCTCTCCTTATGCCCAGCACTGCCCACCCCCACTTCCCACCCAAGTGCAATGGCTTAGACCTGTCACTCTGTCAGCTTCCAAACTGCCTGAACCTCTTACTGAAGTGCTTCTCAACCCGAGTATCAGGCTCACTCGGGAGATCTTTCTTGTAAAACTCACATTTGACTCAACGGGTCAGTGTTTCTGACAAGTACTCCATGACACTTCATGCTGGTCTATAAGCCACACTCTAAGATAAAGCTCTAACCACCTCAAATGACATTTCTTGACAATTCACCTTCCTAGGGCCCCTTTCATAAACACATGCAACGGTTCCCACAATGGATATCCCAGAATCCAAAACTCTCCTTGATTCATGTCCTTTTTTACTAATATTGCAACTGAGGTTCTGAGGGCTGAAGCCATTCGCCTCACATCATGCAGCCAGCAAAACATTCATACTCAGAAAGCACCTACCAAATTTAGAGTCACATTAAATTGCTTTGATTTCCTCAGTGCACTTAACTCTAGCTGAGATAGTTATTTTATTAATGTTATTATAATTTGTCTCCTTCCTCTCCTTCTACCCATACCTCTAACAATGAGGCTAGCTTGTAATTCTCAGAACTAACAAGGGTTACTTCTGTCTTCTTCACTGTTACATCCCAGATGTAACTCAGAATGATGTCCAGCTCATGGAGGCACTGGATAATAATCTGTTGAATGAAAAAGTAAATGCTAACAAATGAAGTATATTGTTGCTTCTTCTATAAAGAAATATGCCAAGAATTGGACCACTCTGGAAGCTGAGGTTAAGTCATAACTATGAGCCACTGGTGTTTGGAATAATCTTTTTGTACACTATGAACATGTGTCACTCTGATTGGTTTAATCAAAAGCTGAACAGCCAATAACTAGTTAGGATTTGGGGGGCAGAGAGGACACTGGGAAGAAGGCAGAGATGCCGGAGACACAGAGCAAGCAGGATGGACAACACAAAAATGAGGTAATAAAGCCACGAGGCAGAGGGTCAATTAGTAGAAATGGGTTAATTTAAGTTGTAAGAGCGAGTTAGAAACAATAATAATTAATAATAATAATAATAATTAATAATAAGTCTCCGTGTTGTTTCTTGGGAGCTGGCAGCCCAAAGAAAAATCTGGCTACATACTGGTTTCTGAGAAGCAACTCAGAACACTTCAGCATAGACACAGATTAGCAGGGACAAATGTATAGAGGATGACAATCCATCTATTATGGTTTGGATACAAAATGTCACCACAGGTTTATGCATTTGAATAGCTGGGCCCTGCTGGGGGGCTGTTTGGGAGTTATGGTATCTTTAGGAGATGGGATATAGCTGGAAGAAGTGAGTTGATGTGGGGGAGGACACTGAGGTTTATAGCCGGGTCCTCTTTCATGTCTTGTCTCTGCTTCCTGACCCACTGAGATATGAAGAGATGAGGAGTCGCAATCATACTCTCCTGCAGCTCTGGAACCATCTGTAGCCACGCCTTCTTCGCCATGATGGACTAAATCTCCTCACAGTGGCCAAAATTAATTCTTCCTTTCCTAATTTGCTTCTTGTCAGATGCTGGATCACAGCGACAAGAAAATTAGTTAATATACCTCCTCGGCAAGACCTTCCACTCATTCTAGGAGAGAGGTCTTAGATAGACAAGACAATTAAAGCAAACTTAAAAAACAGAACTACAAATAAATAGGATGAATTAGATAAAGTTGCAAAACAAAACAAAAAACCAGTGGGCTGGTGAGTGGAGACAGGTGAGATCAGGTCTTAGCAGGAGAGCTGTTGAAGGAGGACTGAGTGACTGACCACATGAATGCATCCAACTCCCAAGATTAATACAGAGTATGAGGATATCTTTCTGTCAAGCTGGTGAGTATAAAGTCTCCAACAATCAGCCAAACAATAAAAAGTCTAGGTGTTGCTGTGAGTGAAGATATTTATGCTTGTGATTAGGAGCCCTAGTCAATGCATGTAGAGGGAGATTCTCCTGGGTAACCTGGAGGGACTGATTCAGTCAGAAGACCTGCAGAACAGAACGGGAACCCTCTGAAGGAACTCCGCCTATGGACAGCAGCTTCACCTTCCTGATCAATGTTCCCACGTGATACACGTCCTGTGACTTGTCCAACAACTCCCACAATAATATAAGCCAGCTCCCTTCTATAAGTCTCTCCATAGACATTGCCTAGTGGTCCATTTCTCTAGTGATGTGCCAGCTAACCAGGATGATTGTGCCCTGCTGAAGAATAGCATGGCCTCTTCCACCACCTGCTCCATAATGAAAGCCACCACAGTCCTTCCCATTCAAGCTGTTTGTTTATGTGTAAACACCATGCCATCTTAAACTAGGACTATGGACTAGAAAACAAAGCCACATTTACCATCCCATCACTTGCAACTAGGGACAGGTATTCTATTGTGGCTGCCCTGCCTCCTAAGACAAGAAGGGTGCATAGGCAGAAGAAGAGACCCTTCCAGACAGCCTAAGTCCTACACTACACCACATCCCACCGACAGGACTCCACTGAGCACCCAGACTTGTTTCCTGCACTTGATATGTGGATGTCTTGCCAACTGAGTCATGCTTGGCCACCTGCCAGTCCTTCTCCTTCAGAAGCAACTGTGCTCACTACAGGAACCAAGATCACCCACCATAGGCCTGCTGCCAGTCCCAAATGTCACCTCCCCCAAGGCCTTCAAGAGGAGAGGAGTATGTGTGCTCTCATCCTTGTCTCTGGTTGCCAAGATCCTGTCAACTTCTTTCAGTGACCCCTGTGCCACCATCCTCTTCTTGACACACTTTGGGCCCAGCATGCCCCTGCAAAGATGGAGCACAGAACAGCTATCAAAGCACCAGGCTCTGAGGAAAACATGGTAGAACCTTCAGGATGCTTCACCCCCCTAGAGTCCTATTATTTCATTGGCGTATAGAAACTCACTCCACCGTTTTATTAAAGACACAAACATGTAGGCAGAGGGTAGAATGAGAGCTAATCTTCACTGTCAACTTGAATAGATTTGGGAGACACCTGGGAGACACACCTCTGGGCTTATCTGTGGGATGTTTCCAAGAAGGTTTAACTGAAGATGGAAAGCTACCCTGAACATGGGTGGTGCTATCCCACAGACTGGGATCCTAGGCTGAGCAGAAAAGGGGGGAAGAAAAAAAATAAGCTGAGCACCATGATGGATGTACCCTCAAATGCAAGCCAAAATAAACATTAAGTTTATTTTTCTTAGGTGTTTTCTTGCAACAAAGGAAAGGTAACTAATAGAGAGGGCTACTGGTCTACCCCTGACCTATTTACAACACTAATCCATGCAATCTACGGTATAAGTACACCTGTACTCAAGGGACCACTTACGACAAATGATGTGACTTAAACAGCAAACGTAGCAGGTAAAACTTACATATCTTTTTCATAAATGACAGCTTTATCACACTACTGACAAAACTACTCAATAGTCTTTAGGATGTCTATCTTTTATATGTGTGTCTGTGTCAGGATGTCTTATATCTCAAGCTCTAAGGAAAGAAAATCTTTCTAGAAGTCCATACATATCACTGATGTTAAAAGCCCAAGCAGAGAATATCTTGAGATAGGGACAACCCCTCCAGGAGCCACTGTTCTAAACTCCCCAGCATGTTCAGACGTACATCGACTGGAGGCGAAGAGGACTGAAGAAGTGGCCTGGACTGTGCAGCCAAACCCAGTGACACAGTCTCATGCACCTTCCACCAGAAGCTCCTGAGATGGTGACTCGAGCCTTCCCTTCTGAGGATTTGCGGGCACCCAGGCACTGCACAGTACCTCTGTTGGCCACATCAAGAAAAAGTTCTGAAGTAGACTACCACTGGTTCCCAACCACCAGAGAGGCAGGTGGGCTCCTTAAGGAGGCAGCTCTAAGAAGTGCAGTTACTGACTACCAGTTAGGTGGAAAACCTAGAGCTACCTTAAATAAGGCACCACAATAAAAAAAAAAAAAAATAGAGACCCCAGAGTAATTCAGGGCCCTCTAGCTGCTGGACAGTGAGAAGAGTCAGGGCACAGGGAATCTCCACCATGAATTGCCAGACCAAAAGGGTCATCGTTTGGGATCTTCCATGAATCTTTCCTGCCACCCATATCTACTGCCTATGGACGGATGCCTTGGGCAATAAACTCCCAGGCCAGCAGGATGGAAGACTTCAGAGATCAACTGATCCAAGTTCTCCTCCAACTCCAGTCAGGCTTGACTCATCCTGACAAGAAAGAAGAAGGCAACTTCTCGACAACCATGAGGAAACGCAGCAGCATCCAAAAACTCCGAGTCCATTTTCGTCCAGGAACATCAGCCTCCTACTTGGCAGGCATCCGCCTCTCTGTACCTCAGGCATCTCAAGGAAGCCTCTGACTGCAGCAGCTTTCTGGCAGCCACGTCACTGTTGACACTGCTCACACTTGACGCCATTTAAGACCCTAGAACAGTTTTCACGCTTGCAAGTAAAGCCGGATCTCCACTGTTCATACCATCCTATTAATTTTGAGACTAGAGACCCAAAAGTCTTAAAATACTAATTAATTAATAATTAATTAAGAAAAAAAAGTGTGCTTCTCAGATATGAGTCCCATCATAGGTCAATGGGCTCTCCTCCATTGTCAAAGGTGGAGCCCTTTACCACAGCTATGGCTAATCACAGGGACCCCCTGCAGATCTCCCCTCGGCACTGAACAGACAACCCTGACTCCAATAGCTCTGCCTCCTCCCTTGTACTCTCTTCCCCAAACACACCCCAGCAGTTCCCACTACAGGGCCTCTTCCTGCTTGGTCCCTCTATCTTGAACATTCAAGTCCTGTTTAATTTAAAGGAGCCCCCAGCCAGCCAGAAGGATCAGTCCCAGTCCCATACCTTCAATATTTGGTGTTATATGGCCCCGTTTTATTTTTTTTTTTAAACCACTTATCCCTGCCTAAAAATATATCATTTCCTATCAGCCTCTGAACTTGTTTTAGCACATAAGACTATCTGTCTTGTTTACAACTGTATCCCTGGCCTGGCATGCAGGAGACAAATGCTCAATAGATGTTATTTGAATGAATATCCATGAGTAATTTCATGGCTGTAGCTCAGACCTTGGCATCAGATACCCCTAGGTTCAAATCCTGGCTCTGATGTTCATTAATGTTATGAGTTGGACAAGTATCTCGTCTAACCCAAAGTCACAATGTGGTGGTGGGTTGGGGTTTTTTTGTTGTTGGGTTTCCTTTTCTTTTCTTTTCTTTTTTAAACTGCTACATAGCCCAGGCTAATCTCAATCTCAATAATCCTCCTGAATGCTAGGACTAGAGATGTGTACCACATCCAGTTACTTAATGTAATTTTAATATGTATATCACAGAATTTTAAAGAGAATTAAATCTCACTATTTATAAATATTAGGGTTAAGGCTAGGATTAGGGTTAGGGCTAAGGACCCAACTGCCCAATACCCCTGGAGCACAGTTATGTCCTGAGTTGATAATAGTGGCATTTGTTACTCACTTGGCCATGGCAATCATTGTGGTGGCCTGTGCCACACATATGATCAGCCATTGGCATCAGCTAGGATCTTTCAACTTCTGCTAAAGGAAGGAGGCAGTGTGACAAAGCAGGGGCAGTAAGGAGCTGTCAGAAGACGATGACTGGAGTCTCAGATGTGACTAACCCACCACTCTGTCACTGAACACGGGGGTGTGGAGGAGGACGCGTGAGATGACACGTGTGTGACAAGCTTCCGAAACTCCAGAGCACTGAGTTTAAGGGTGTTGTCAACATGAAAACTTCCCTCGTCTATACTTTAATATTCTTGGGGTCCCACAGGCTCAGCTCACTTCCCTGGACATGTTCAAAGCTCTCTGGTTGCCACACCGGGCACGACAAGCCTGTAATCCCAGCTACTCAGGAGGTTCAGCTAGAAGGATCACAATTTCAAGGCCCACTCAGGGAGACACAGTGAATTCAAGGATAGCCTAGGCAACTCAGAGAGAACTTGTCTTAAAATAAAAACATAAAATGGGTCTGAGGTATACCTCTGGGATGTGGGAAGCTCTGAATCAATCCTCTGTACTGGAAAAAAGAAGGGGGGGGATTAGTGAATGTGTGCCCAGACAGTGGTCCATAAATGACTTAATGTAAAACTCTAAACAGCATGCTAGAAGCTCAACAAAAATACAGGCACCCTCCCTACGTGGGACAACATACAGAATTCACCCTACTTGATGAATGCAAAGCAGTAGGGTGCAGGGCAGTGGATGGACCCAGGATTAAATCCCAGCTCTTGAGAGGTCACAGCCTCTTAACAGGCCTGTGAGACTTGGGGATGAGAAAACAAGCCAGAGACACTGAGGTCTGCAGGTGGCTGGAGGGGACAGCAGAAGGCAAAACAGTGAAGGAGAATCAAAATCCACAGTGAGAGGTCCTCCAGTGAAAGGCCTCCCAAGGATGCAAGCTTGGGTGGCCTCCCTCAGCATGAGCTGAGAACCTGGTGAGCACTGAACCCGTGAACCCAATCGGGAACAAATTCAAGCCACCCGTGTGTGCTCTGTTCCCTCCAGGAACGTATCTGTAATGTACAGGGCCAACACAAAAATGAAGTTCCACACCATTTACATAGGACTTTCCAGACATTCCCTGTTTGAGCTGGATCTATACCACGTGTGCCATTTTCCTGTCATGTTTCACCACAGATCACCTTAAGCATGCACAAAAGCAGGGAAAATATAGTGAATGACCCCAGTGGTGACCCAGTTTCAGCCACCACCAACTCAGAGCCACTTATTTTAGTTTTTTCCATACCGTTCCTCAACTCATCAGCCCTTCACCTTACAGAAAATCCCAGATCAACAAATTGTTTCCAAAGTAAATAATTCAAGATATACAAGATAAAGATCATGAGTGCATGTGTGCACATGCACGTATGAGTGCAGACACACGGACAGGTGCACATGTGTGTGGGAGCCAAAATACAACATTCCTCAGGTGTTGTGCACCCATTAGGCTAGATTGGGTGCCAGCAAGCCCCGGGGATCCCCTTGTCTCCACCTCTCCAATATGGAGATTACATGTGTGAGTCATCACACCTGGTTTTTGATATGGATTTTAGGGATCAAACTCGGGTCCTCACGCTTGCACAGGAAATGCTTTCTCAACCAGGCTCTCTCTCAGGCCATGATCTTTCCTTAACAGTCTCATTATCAGCTGGGTGGTAGTGGCGCACACCTTTGATCTCAGGACTGGGGAGGCAGAGTCAGGTGGATCTCTGTGAGTTCAAGGCCAGCCTGGTCTACAGATTAAGTTCCGGAGAGCCAGGTCTACACACAGAGAAAGCCTGTCTCAAAAAATTAGATAGATAGATAGAAAGATAGATAGATAGATAGATAGATAGATAGATAGATAGATAGATAAAAATAGTCTCATTACATTATCCTTGATTTTTACCATCAATTAGTGCCCAAGTTCCCACTCACCACCTCAAAAACATTGTTATATTTTTCATCATAATTAATATTCAAATGAAATCCAAACTACAACCAATTAATTCATCTATTTTTAGTCCTCGGGCTCATCTTGAATTTTTCTTCTCCATAATTTACTTTGGGCAATTATTAGAAAACCCAGATCATTTTCCTGTGGGTTTTCTATAACCTGAGATTTGCTAACTGCATTCCCTTGGTGGTACTGAGCATGTCCTCTGTTCCTTGTAGATCTTTTAAACAGTGTGGTGGCACACACCCGCGACTCCAGCACTTGGACTACAGGTAGAAATATCGGGAGTCTAAGCAGCCTTAGCTACACAGCAAGAACAGGGACAGCCTGGGCTAAATGAGATTGTCTCAAAATAAACAAACAATTTAAAAAAAATTTAAAACTTAAGTCTGGAGGTTTGGTTAGATTTGGGCATTTTGGAGACAATATAAATCCAGAGACATAGGACTGGGAAAACGACTCAGTGGGTAAAGGTACTTGCTGCCAAGCCTGATGACCTGAGACCTGTGTTTGATTCAAGGAATTCATTGGATAAAGAAGAGAACAGACTCCCACAAGTTGCCCTCTGACCTCTACACACACACACACACACACACACACACACACACACACACACACACAAATAAATTAATAATTTTTCTAATCCAGAGACACAGGAAGCCTGGTTCATGCCCCTCTGAGCTGTCAGTGTCCTAGAACCGTTTCCTAGATCCCTAGATTTAGGAGAGGTTACAGAGCCACCGTGATTGTTGCTCTCCCTCTCCTGCTAGCTGCCTTCCCCTCCCAGGACACTTGGGGGAGTTCTTTCTTTCCCTTTATTTGCCAGTGGTCAGAGTAATGAGCTAATGTCCAAGCATCCCACAAAACACAGACCTTTTCCTTGTGTATCATTCAGTTCATTGCCATGCTAATTTTTAATGATGTCCAAACTGTCCCCATTTGGCCAACAGAGACCTCTCCAGTTGGTTTCAAAGCCTCCTCAACGTGACCTTGAAATCCTCAATGGGTTCCCTGCTTGCTAGTGTGACAAGGAGCTCCAGACACATCCTACTGCCTGCCCCCAGACCGGAAAGCCACCACTTCTCCAAAGAGCCTGGCTGCTTTTCTTGGGAAATGATCCTTGTCAATCACAAAGGAAGGCTTCCTGCCACTGGGTCAGCCATTTGGAGCCTTGCCAGTAGTCAGAACTCGAGTGTTTTTTAAAAAAATAATAATAAAATGCTTCATGAGGTCCTACCGTGAGCCATCAAACTCGGGACTGTGGGATTTCCGTCACCTCATTGTCCTTACGTCTCTACTTCCTTCCTCCTGCCAATATAATTAGCTGTTGACCCACAATCCATGTAGGAATCTCAGAATAACCCCATCAACGCTGCCACCAACAATGTCAACTGGAAACCAGTCTAAAATGTCCCCAGAAGCATCCTGACATGCTTCTTGGGGGTGCAGACCGGTACAATGGATGTCGTGAAGCCAGGCAGCTGAGTTCTTCTGCTCCTGTGGGTCATGCCAAATACCTCGAAACAGTTGCATTTATTTGGCTTTCTCGGAGATCGCTTTTCATTTTACTATTATGTATGATTTTACATTTTTCCAAGACTAAATCAGCAAGACATCATTCCCTCCCCTCCAGGCTGTTAGCTCTTTTCTCCTCAGGGCAGCCCTTTGTTATTATTCTGTTTATATTATATGACTCATTCTTCCATTTTTTTCAAAAACAAATAAACAAGAAGTAAACAAAGCCACATATTCTCTTTCTTCTAAGATAAATAGTACCATGTGCTTCCACCTAACATATCCTAGAGATTACTCCATTACAGATACAGTGCCGCCCTCTCCCCACACACAGATATAGTGCCCTCTCTCCCAACACACACAAATATAGTGCTTCTCTCTCCCAACACACACACACACACACACACACACACACACACACACACACACACGCTAGGGATTGAACTCAAGGCCTTAAGGCATGCTTGGTAAGCACTCCAGCCCCCCACTGTTTCTGAGAAATCCCATCTTTGTATGATCTGAATCACTCTGAGTCAAGTTGAACATCTTTTCATATGGTTATGATCCATTCATAATAATAATAATAATCCATGTTTTTAGGTTTTATTATCTTTATTCTCTCTCTCTCTCTCTCTCTCTCTCTCTCTCTCTCTCTCTCTGTGTGTGTGTGTGTGTGTGTGTGTGTGTGTGTGTGTGTGTGTGTGTGTGTGTATCTGTACACACACCATGCCAAGGAACGCCTGTGGAGATCGGACGACAACTTGTGGGAGTCCACTCTCTCCTTCCATGTGGATACTAGGGATGGAACCCAGGTAACCAGGCTTGGAAGCAAGTGCCTTTACCCACTGAGCCGCTGGGCTGGTCCTCATGTTTCTATTTTAACTTTAAGGGTCTGGGGTTCAACGGTCTACGCAAAGAGAACATAAACATGCATGTGGAACACGAGAAATGAGCGGCATTTCAGGAGGCTTCATGGTGAAGTCACAAAATACCAGCAAAGAAAAGTGGCTCCAATAGTAAGGAAGAAGTCTAAAATCTTCAAAGATTGTAGCAACCAAAACTGCAGGGCACCTTAAAACAATCCAACTAAAAACACATAAAAATACAATCAAGAAGCCCCGTGGCACCCACCTCTAATGCCAAGCATTCAAAAGGAAGAGGCAGGTGGATCCCTGTGAGTTTGAGACCAGCCTGATCTACACAGCAAAATCCAGGCCAGTCAGGACTACATACTGAGACCCTGCCTTAAAAAAAAAAAATCAATTGAGAAATGATACAGGTCAAGAAAAGACAGAAGACTCAATTGAGAGACAGAGACAATTTACATTAAAAGAAAAATAAAACTAATGACCAATAAACATAAGAACAAATGCTTCCAGTAACTGACAATTAGGAAATTGTTCTTAGGTATTTCACATCAAGCATAGCTGGCAAAAAAATGTTAGGGATAACAAAGCCAAGTAATAGCACAGCAGCATGCACTCTATCAGAAGCTCTGGAGTCCAGGTTTCATTAGCTAAGGGATTATAATATTTAGCAGCTAAAACTTAGTTCTAGCCACAGGATAGAAAAAAAAAGACCATTGTTTCAAACAAAGAATCTGTCTTAGTTACTTTTCTATTGCTGTGATAAAACACCGTGACCAAGGAAGCTTAGAGAAGAAACTATTTAATTTGGCTTTTGGTTTCAGAGGGGTAGAGTCCATGATGGTGGAGCAAGTGTATGGCAGTAACAGCTGAGAGGTCACATCTTGATCCACAAGTAGGGGGCAGAGAAAGAGAGACACTGAGAACAGTGCAAATCTTTTGAAACCTCAAAACCTGCCCCCAGTGACACACTTCCTCCAACATGGCCACACCTCCTAATCCTTCCCAAACACTTCTATCAAGTGGGGACCAAGTATTCTAACATATAAGCCTATGGGACCATTCTCATTCTCATTCAAAGACACCACAGGAACTGAAGATCAAACATAGTCCAAGTGTCAGAAAATTTGTAAAAGAAAAGATTCTAGTTGGCGGGGGGGGGGGACACAAAATAGGAGAAAAAAGCAATGTAACACATGCCCTTTAGTGAAGACATTTTCTCTAATGGTAAATACACTTCTCTTCTGGTCTTCCCTCTCATATGATGTCTCTACTATGGTAATGAAGCTGAATAAAGGATGCACTACAGAGTATAGAAGAGGGATTAATACTCAAATGCTCCTTACCATGTTATGTAGAAAGTCCCCCCCACACACACTCTTTCCTCTCAGACTTTATATCGTATAATTTAATACTCAGTAATTAATGCATGGTCAGTGACTTTGTTCATCTCTTCCTTTTTTCCAAACAAATTCACTCAGTGCATATATACTGAATGCAAAGCATGTGTTAGGCATTGATATACAAATATGAATTATTATCTTCTTGGTCATCTTTCTTTACTATCCTCTTGACCAAGGAGACAAGACCACTGGGATAGAATGAGAGTTGGCCGGCATAAGATCAATTCATTAAGTCAACTGTCATGAACCATTAATCAATCAGAATCCCTGTCTTGGAAATGTCACCAATTCCACATTTGCCACCTGGTAGAGTTCTCTGGGACTCCCCTAGCCATGAACAAGTTGTGAGTCTGCTTGGGAAAGCCGCCATTCTACTCCATAATTACTCCACACAAACACCAAATTACGTACGCCTCTATTTTAAGTAAACCCACTATTTGAAACACTGAACTTCTTAAAACAAAAGAGTGAATACCCTCCAATTTACTCTGCACAAGCCCTCTTCTCTCTACAATGGTCTACTCAGCAACTACTCAACAGGAAGTCTGAGGTCTGAGAGGCTGGCTGAAGAGCTCATCCCACTGCCTACTGCATCAGCAGCCTTGGACAAGACGCTTTCACCTCTACCCAAGTCCCCTCATCTATAAATAATGGAGTTGACTCAGAATCTGAATCTTAGAATAAGGCTCTGAAGTCCCCCTGCCAACTCTATTCTCTCTCTCTGGGGCTCTGAGTCTTCTCATGTTCTCAGTAAACCATACCCCTTAGCTCCAGTGAAGTCAACCCCCATCCTCCTGGATCAGCCAGAGCAAACAGCCAGAGCTCAGCAGGATTGCTGAACTCCACAGGTGCTTGGGCTGTGTAAAGTGTCCTCTGTGAGCCACAGAAGGGGACACCTGTGATCTTCCTTCCAGGAGCGCCTCGTCAATACATGGATCAAATGGAAAATGGAACTACATGCAGGTAAAATGAATTTATAAACTGCCTTATGTAAAAATTTACAACTTTTGCTTCTTCAACAGAGGGAAAAAACTTTAAAATCTTGAATAATGATTTGCCATGGTATGATGAAATTTAAAAAAAAAAATGATATGCCAGTGTACTTTTGGGGTCTTCAGCATCCCGACAATGATGTTAACAGAGCAACTAAGCAAAACTACAAACAACATTCACAAAATTTCGTGACAAGGTTTTACCACAAGTCCCAAGTTACAAGCGAATCACGGGAAGCCAGTGTGATACTAATGTCTGTGTGAAATGAAACCAAGACCACGGTGCCCGGCGTGCAGCACAGTGGGAGAGGGATGCCTGGCATGGCTCTGGGCCCATTCCCAGCACTACAAAAACTAAAATAGAAAAGTAAAGTGGTGGGGCACATGCAGACTTGGAAGAGGGGAACCCCAAAAGACCCAGCAGACGGACCTGGAGCGCTATGGCTGCACGCCGAATAGCAAGTGACCCACAGTGTGGCCTGAAGGCTCAGAGTGCTCACCCCTTGCAGCCTTCAGAACCAACTCCCAAGGACAAAACACCACTCTGAGGAGAGGTGGCCGGGAGCAGAATCAGAACTGAGCAAACCAGGCGACCGTGGTAAAGGAGTAAGTAGAAACAGATAAAAGTGGGAGATGAACTACGGAAGCAGGGTCACCGTTTCGTTTTGTTTCCCAAGCTCTAGGTGTTGAGCCTAGGGCCTCCCAGGCAATTGAGCTATAGTCCCAGCCCGCCAGATTTTTAATCTACCTGAAAATAGAGGAGCTTTGTTAAGGTAGAAAAATCATCAAACCAAGACCCCCTTTGAGTGACTGGTTTGCCTGCCTCTCTGCCTGTGTGCTGTGTGCATGCAAGTGTCCATGAAGGCCAGAAGAGGGCATCAGAAACCATGAGCCTGGGGTTAGAGGTGGTTGTGAGATGGCAGGTGGGTGCTGGCAACTAAACCAGGGTCCTCTGCAAGAGCAACAACCTAACCACTGAATCATTTCTCCAGCACTCAAGACACCTTTAAACTTCATGAAAACTAGTTACATAAATATTAGCAGAAAAGCCATCAATCTATAGTCATTTCTATAAGGAAAAGCGAGGCTAAGGGACAAAATTACATCTCTAGCGATCTGTGACAACGCGAGCATGCCAAGAAGACATTTTAAAAAGCGCATGAAATATAACATATTTCAAAATAGCCTATAAATATTTTAAACTATGCAAGGCTTGGAAGAAAAAAAAACATAAATTAGAATCGGGAAAATTTACAAGTGAAATGGCAGATTTCAAAAAAAATAAATGGAAGTTGAAAAAGTTAGCTTATAAATAAAAACTAAGACCTAAGGTATGAACCCCTGAGTTTGATTCCCAGCCGTGGGGGAGACGTGGGGGGCGGGGAAGGGCAGAGAGATGAAGATTAATATGGAAGGAAGGTAGGAAAAATCAAACCTAACAAACACCTGAAACTTAGAGGAAAATTTTTTACTGAAAAATATTGGAAGAGATGAAAAGGTTTTGAAATGGTAAATGTTGAGGATAAGCAAAGAACCAACATATGGACAAGAGAAGTCTCTACGGGACAAAACTGAAGCAAAGGGCGAAATTCCACAAACGGTGATTTGAGAACGCTTTCCAAAGAAGAAAAAAAATAAAAGGATTTGAAACTTCATATTGGGCCAGGCGGTGGTGGTGCACACCTCTAATCCCAGCACTCGGGAGACAGAGGCAGTCGGACCTCTGTGAGTTCAAGGCCAGCCTGGTCTACAGAGCGAGATCCAGGACACCCAGGGCTAAACAGAGAAACCCTGTCTCCAAAAACAAACAAATGAAACTTCACATTGGAAAGAGTGGATGGTGGCTGGACACACAGCTCAGTAGTACAGCCTTACCTAACCTGTGCTGGGGCCTAAATTTGTTCTTCAGCATGGGAAAGGGAAGTACACTGTGTACCTGGGGTACCATCTAGAACAACTATAGCAAAGTATTCTCTAGTACTGAGTGGGATGGCACATACCTGTAATTCTAGTGCTTCAGAAGATCAGGCGTTCAAGGCCAACCTTGGTTACATAGTAAGTTGAGGCCAGCCTGGGCGATATGAGACAATGTTTAAAAAAAAATAGGCACCTCATTTTTTTTCCAAAGTGCATGAATTTTAAGGGAAAATTAGGTAAACTTACAACAAGCTTTATCACCAGATGAGAGAGAAACATTGAAAAAATTATATATTAAAGATTTTATATCCAGTAGTTTTGACCTTTCACAGACAAAGGCTTAATAATATGCAGAAAAATAAAAAGATTATTATCCCCATGAGCCCTTCTTATACATGCCAGAGAAGAACTTCACATGAGCAAAATGACTACACAGAGACCCTAGTTTCAGCAGTATAAAGTATGTAGTTACTGAGGAATTAAATGAAGGTTTAAAAAGGAGATTTTTTTTTTCTTTTCTTACTGTGTCCTGGGGAATGCTAGGCAAGTGATGTACCTTCACAATTGATCACAAAGTCAGTGGTTTAAAGCATTAAAAATTAATTCTTTCTCCATTCCAGAGGTCAGAAATCCAAAACCAATTTTACCTGACCGGTCACAAGGTGCCAGCAGGCTGCGCTACCTGAAGATGTTCTGGGGAGGGTCCATTTCTTGCTTCTCCTCCTGCAGCTTGACGTGTAACAGAATCACCCCAATCTCAGTCTCCATGGTTACACATCTTCCTTCTGTGTATAAGCTCCCTCTGCCTTCCTTGTGAGGACAGCTATGATTTATTTAAGACCCACCCAGATAATTGGGGGACAGAGTTCCTTTCCCAAGATCCTCAACACAAAGATGGGTGCAAAGTCTGCTAGGCGCAGGGACTGTCTCGGGTCCCGGGGGTTAAAGAGTGGAGAGCTTTCTAAGGGGCTGCTCTCCAGCCCTCCATAATGGCAGGACTTGTTAACGTTCCAGTACTGTAACACGGGCCTGAGACTAACCTTTTCTCTTTATAAGCAGTGTCCAGCTCAGTCTGAGATGCTTCCTTCACGGTAATTTGGCCTTGCTGCTTTGAGACCCGGAACACAGGTGAATATCACATAAAAAGTCAAAAGTGAATAAAGCTGAGTGTTCATCTCACCTTCCGAATATGAAAACAAGACTGAGAGGAACTCAGAGTCCCATAGGCCCCTCCATGGGCACTTCTTCAATGACTGAACACCTCCCACTAGGCTCTGCTTACTTACTTATTTTTAGGTTTATTATGCTTATTTATGAGTATGTATGTGTCTGTGTGAATATGTGCCACATGTGTGCAATGCCCTCAGAGGCCAGAAGAGGGTGTCAGATCTCTGGAGCTGGAGTGACAGGTGGTTGTAAGCCACCCAACATGGGTGCAAGAACAGCGTATGCTCTTAATCGGCAAAACATCTCTCTAATAGCAAGTAGTCCAAGATGGCTTGAAACTCATTAAGTCATCTAGGATGACCTTGAACTTTCAATCCTCCTGCCTTCACTTCCCAAGGGTTAGAACTAATTGTAGAACACCACTCCAGGTGAGTTCCCATTTCTTAAAGGTTTTACAATCCCTGCTAATGCCATTCTGCGTGTGGAGATCAGAGGTCCATGCTGGGTGTCTTCCTCAGTCACCTGCCACTTTATTTTTTGAAACAGGGTCTCTCTCTAAACCTGGAGTTCACTATTTCAGCCAGATCACCTGGCCAGTAAACTCCAAGGAGTCTCTGCCTCCCCAGCATCCGGCTTTTACATGGATCGAATCCAGGTCTTCATGCTCATACAGCAAGTGTTTACCATCTCCCCAGACTGACTGTTTGAACAGTAGGTTTTAGGGGCCATTCCTCATCTCAACTATAATAGACCCCAAAAATAATGTTTTTAAGTATTTACTTTTGTTACATTTTAATTATGTGTATATGTGTGGGTATGTGCATATTAGTGCAGGTATACACAGATATCAAGATGAGTGACAGATTCCCCTGGAGCTTGAGTTATAGACAGTTGTGAACTGCCCAATGAGGGACCTGGGAACTAAACTCAGGTCCTCTACAAGAACAGCATCCACTCTTAACCACCAAGCCGTCTCTCCATCTCAGCAATTGTTTTCTTCTTTTATGTTTAATGGTACTAGAGATTGAGCCTAGGGCTCCACACTTGCTAGTAAGCATTCCACTACTGAGAATATGCCCATGTGTCAGGTCCTTTCTTTTCTTCTTCTTCTCCTTCTTGTGTCAGGTCCTTTCTTTTCTTCTTCTTCTCCTTCTTCTCCTCCTCCTTTTCTTTTCTTTTGGAGACTGAGTCTCCCAGGTTAGCCTTGAACTTGGAACCTTCCTGCTTCAGCCTTCAGATTTGCTTGGATTGCAGGACTGCACCATGAGGCTGAGCAGATAATCACTTTTTAAGTGGTAGAATATAGATGGCAGATGCAAAAAAAGGTGTTCAAACTGTTTTCAGTTTGAACTGAAATCATAACTGATACTGATATTAGTATCATTAGTCTGAGAGTACTAATTATGTGTTACAGAATAAAACAAATGAGTAATTATGGGACATTCAATTGTTGCTTCTTATGTGTGCAAAAACTAGAATTCTTGGTGTGGGAAAAGAAACCAGTAAAATGTAAAAAAAAATATCAAATCTCTAGACACATATGCTATCCAGAAACCTCAGTGTCCGCTCACGAATGCCCTTCACAGCACATGCATGTCTACCCTTTTTCTGTGTAACTTCCCAGCTCTGTGTCTGAAAACCGACTCCCCAGACAATGATTATCCAGTAAAAAAAAAGAGCATTCCTGGTGCTCAAGATAGTGCTTCTGCACCACTGCTGTACCTAGAGAAAGGGGTGGTTCCGGGTTTGAAGCAAAAAACATGCACGATGTCTGAGGGGAAGTAAAAGGAACCGGCGACAGGGAGAGAGGAGGCCCAGCAGACCGCCCAGTTCCTAGACGACGCATTTACAAATGCAAATAAGGACATGAGAAAGGGCCTAGACTGGATCCCAGGCATGACAAAAAAAAGGGGGGGCGGGGGGGGGGGTAAACCAGGCCTTACCCAAGAGGAAGGGGGCATCACTCAGCCCTGCACACAACAGGGAGGCACTCCAGAGGCCAAGGCAGGAGGATCACAAATTCTAGGCCATCCATCCATCCATCCATCCATCCATCATCAATCCATCCATCAACCAATCAATCAATCAATCAGTCAACCGCATGTTTTTAAAAGGCAATTGTTGGCAGTATCTAATCAAAACTACAGGAGAGAGCTTTGACCTGGAAACTTAGAAGACTCTGATTCCAACTAGGAAAGTCTCTGTACAATGTACACATCAAGCCTCCCGGCCTGCTGCCATTCAACATTCCCCAACAACATCTCATCCCCCTCCTAACCATCACCCCCATACCTGAAGGGAGATAAGGGCTGGTTTCATATCCACTGAGTATATCCGGTATCTCATTCAATTATGCATCCCATTGTAAATCCATAAAAAGGGCACTCTGGACTAATAAATCAGGTTTGACAACCTGAATAACCCTGGTCTGTCCGTAAACATCCCTGTTCTGTGTGCATGCACACTAGGAGCAATCTGGATGCATGCTGCAATCACCCTGGAACTTTTTAAAATTTATAATGCGGGTGGCACCCCCGAGTTAAACAGGAAATAAGAAGCCATGAGTGCAAGGGGACCCATATTTTGTCAGTTCCCTGGATGATGATAAGGTTCAGCTAGATTGCAAGCATGGTTACACAAAATTCCATTTCTGGAGCAACCAGGTGAAGGAAGGGCAAGACTTTTGAACTATGGGCTACAAATGCCATCATTTAAGGCCAAGGCCTTGGCCCCTGGGGCAGCCCCTGGGGGTGGAAAGTATACAAAAGCCTCCTTTTACTTGAACTTGTCAAAATTCAAGATCCTATCTCCAACTTTTTTTTTTTTTTTTTCACTTTTCCTTTCTGTGGAATTTGACCCTATGAAGTTCTACCGCTTTCAAAATTCCCCTTTGGGCTCTAATAGGGCAAAACTGAAGACTAAGACCCACCCCTACCTCCCATGAAGCAGTAAAAGGTATAAACATTTGAGAACTTAAGACACGGAGAGAGTCCATTCTGCCTGCATGGACTTCCGTCTGAGCCACACGTTGACCAAGAGCTAGAGGAAGGAGTACCACACATCTCCCTCCTCTACATCTTGATCACCAAGGGCACTTTACAGAGCCCAGGAACCCGTGGAGCGCTGTGCAGCCTGGCTGGGCTCTGGCTGTTCGCTGTAACTGATCTGTCACCCTCTATGTGGGCTTGAAGTTATGGCAATGTCACTTTCCCGAGGACCGGGGTGCATGAGCTGCAGAGAGCAGAGAGCCTCAGAGGTGTGGGCCTAGGAAGGACCTCAGAGCCTCACTCTAAACTTCAGGTGCTGCCTCAACTCCCTTGCTTACAGGTGAGGGGACTGGGGTACAAAGAGGTGGAAGGGACTTAAGGCTGCTGGGAGGTGGGATGGGCTCTGCAGTAGACCTCAAGCCCAGTTTCCTGCTGAGCTCTTATCAAGGAAGGAAAATGTAGACTGGACTGGGGACTTGGGAACGCTACAGCCCTCCCCGCTGACACATCCAAGACACCAAGGCTTGGAAGAGGTGAGTCAGTAGCCTCAAGTGTGTGCTTCAGGCACATTTTTAATGAAAAGCAATTTCCAGCTACTGCTTGGAGAAGGGAAATGAAGAATCAGGAAGAGGCATCACTGTCACAAGATGCCTGACACCTCTAGAGCGTTAAGGATATAGGCTTCACTCTAAAAAAGCCAGAGCTTCACTGACCCCCCCCCCCAGCCACCTCTATGTGTCTTTGCAGCTGCTACATGCCAGAGCTACAGGGAAGCATAAAACAGAACCGTTTCTACGGGCCTATGCTACACAAGTACACAAGGAAATAAGACTATAAACCAAATGCTATAATAGCAATTCAAGGAGGAACACACAGATAGATGGAGGAAAGGGGGAAACCAGTATTTGATGGGCTAAGCCTCACCAGCATGGAGCTGGGATACTCATCATGTCAGGCCTCCAACAACAGAGCTGGGCTTCAGATCACAAACTGGCTCACCTTTAGAAGAAAAGTGAGAGCCATGCCATAAAACTCCTTGCCACCCTGCCAAGGAAAATCCTGGGAGTGGGAGTCAAGCATCACGTGGTCCTCCCCGGAAACCGTTTTTGTAAACTAAAACCAATCCATCTTAGATGACAACTGGGCTGGGCCCAGGAAACAGAATTAGCACACTGCGAAAGAGCCATGTTGGGTAGCTGTAGAGATGGCTCAGTGGTTAAGAACAGTAACTCAGCTGGGTGTAGTGGGCCCTCACTGGGACTCCTCTTGGATATCCTGTTGTTGCCCTGTGTCACGGAGATCCTGCAGCTTTGGGTCTGCAGGACCGGCCCCTTCACATACTCCAGAAGATCACAGATGGGGTGGATGTTGGGGTGGGCCAACTCATGACCCTGGTTCTGGGCCCCAGTAGTTGCAGGGCTGGTTAGCCTGCCAGCTCTGCCCTGTCTTCCACCAGGGAGAGCTCTCATGCATTGCCCTGGCTAGTTCACCCCTTGCAGGGTGAGCAAGGGGCAGGGCCAGTTCGCCTGCTTTCACATCCTCAGGGTTGGCTCTCCTTCACCTACACCTCCTCGGCTAGTCCTACTGCGTTACCCAAACAAGGTGTAGGGGCCACTCTCCCAAGTGCTGTAGCTGGTGAGGGGCAGGGACAGCTCTCCCACTTTTATGACCTCAGGGCCAGCTCTCTCACCTGCTACAGGCATTGAGGGGCAAGAGGGGAAGGCATCTCTCCTCTGCCCACACCACCATGTGGCAGATGAGGGGCAGGACCATGCTCACACTCTTGAGGCAGTTCACCCACACCCCTGTCAATAGGGTCAGCTCTACTGTGCTGCCCAGGCAGGGAGGTGGCACACGTCTTTAATCCCAGTATTAATGCCAGGCAGAGGCAGGCAGATCTCTGAGTTTGAGGCTAGCCTTGTCTACAGAGTGAGTTCCAGGACAACCAGACAACCAGGGCTATACAGAGAAACCCTTTCTCAAAAAGGAGGAGGAGG
>CABHPQ010167062.1:33075-50169 GCA_902168405.1 Peromyscus aztecus | reverse complement strand
AAAAACAAAAACAAAAAAAAATAAAAATAAAATAAATAAAATAAAGTGCAGAGGCCACGTTGTAGCTCCATAGACGTCAGTCATTTTTCCTTTAACCTCTGCTTCCCTCAGGGTCCCAAACCCACAGTGGGGCTCCCCTTGCGACGCTAACCCCTCTTCTTTTTGCTCTTCCCTTTTTGTTTTCTCCTCCTCCCCTTCTTTCTTTGCCCTTCTCCCCCCAGTCCCCCACTCCACCCCACCGTCTCCTTCTCTCTTCCCAGCCTCCCCTGAATAGCACATGTCAGGCAACAGCTATTCTGCACCTGTGTGAACACACACAAACGCTTACTAAGCAGAGCAGTGCTGCTTATCTGTGCAAGGACGATGTGCTATTTACAAGAATCTCAAAATGGGTTTCTCTGCAGATTGGAGGGGAGACACATCTGTCAAACATGTCAGCTCTTCTTGCCGAGGCCTCTGCGTTGGGGTGAGGATCTGGATGGACGAATCGGTTTACACAAGTAATCCCCAGGTTCCCCTCCAACCCTAAGACTTCAGGTTCGGATGCAGATCTCTCTATGTTCACAGTTTATGCAGCAAATACCTTTCAGAATAGTCTCTATTTGTAATTCTGCAGGAAAGGAGGCATACAAGCCCTCAACACACAAATGGCATTTCAAAAGGCTGTATTGTAGGTAAGAGACTTCCAAGGCATGTCTACCAAATGTCCTTATTTTGGTCCCGATTCAAGCACACCAACTGTAAAAAGGCTTCTTTTGTTTTGGTGGGGGGGGGGGCGGTCAGGCAAAAAGTTAAACAAGGGACAGCAGTCATAAGGAATTTTTAAAAGTATGTTAGATGTTGTAATAGTGCTGTGGTAATTTTTTTTTTTTTTTTTTAAGGAAAGTCTGAATAACACAACTGGTCAATGTGAAGGGAAAAGGAGACTTTGGCATGTTCAGCCCTAGATGGGATGCCTGCACCACACCCCTCCCCTCAAGGTTCATGGTGCTCTTGAAAGTCGGGAGGGGATTGTCAGAGCCAGAGGTGGTCGATGACACCAAGGAAACAGTCTTTTACAGACACAGCGGGGAGGGAGGGTGCACACACGAACTCACAGCGATTGTGTTTTACAGACACAGCGGGGAGGGAGGGTGCACACACGAACTCACAGCAATTGTGGCCTCATGTGCAAGACCTGTGCGCGTTCAAGCCAAGACTCCAGCGTGGAGGAGGGGAGGTGGAAATGATGTTCACCTCTAGGTGAGGAGCTGCTGGTATTTGGTAGCTGCTAGGGGTGGGGGGTGGGGCGGTCAGTTTTCCTTGTTGGTGTGACACCTGGTGTATCAACCACATTCCAGGCAGGTCCTATGCCCAGGAGTAGCTGGCCAACGCTAATTGGACTCAGGGGGGTTTTTTAAGAGAAGGAGGGGAAGGACATGAAGTTGGGTGGGTACGGAGGTGGGGGAGGGTCTGAGAGTTGGAGGAGGGGAATGAACATGATCAAACTATGTTGTAGGAAATTCTCAAGGAAGAGCTGGGCATGGTGACACACACCTTTAATCCCAGCACTCGGGAGGCAGAGATAGTGATAAAATTAGGAGAGCAGGGGCTGCACAGAAAAACCCTATCTTAAAAAATTATAATTAATACAAACATTACTTTAAAAAAAAGAAAGCCTTTAGCTGGTCAGAGGTGCATTTTGAAGTAGAGGGGCCAGTGAGATGACCCCGTGTATAAGGCGCGTGTGTCAAGCCTGACGAGCTGAGTCTGATCCCTGGGACTTACATGGCGGAAGGAGAGAACTGACTCCTACAAGTTGTCCTCTGACCTCCACGTGTGTGCCGTGGCATGCACGCCCCCACACACGCACATACAGACGTTAAATAAGTAAAAAAACACAGTAAAAAATTTAAAGGAATGCTACAACCAGAAAGGAGGGAGAAAAAAATGAGGGGTGAGGTAAGAGTAGCAAACGCTGCAGCTGTCCACACTGGGTAAGCAGGGCCTGGAGACACCATGGTATAAAGCGTGTTTTAAAATATGCTTATCGGAACTGCGGAGATGGTTCAGTAGTCAGTACATGTACCACTGTTGCAGAAGATCTGAGTTCAGTTCCCAGCACCCACTTGGGAAGGCTTACAACTTCCTGTAACCCCAGCTCCAGAAGACCAGATGCCCTCTTCTGGCCTCTGAGGGCACCTGCACCCATGTACACACACACACACACACACACACACACATAAAATAAAAATATTAAAACATGCTTGAATGTTTTAGTGTGTGTCCCGCCCCTGATTTTTGTATTGTTTTCTACAGAATCCTAATTTTCTCTTTCTGGGTGCCCTGAGCCTGTGGGCAGGAATAGTGCTTTCACTTAGCTGGACTGTGAGATTCTTGAGAACAAGGGCCTCAGCTGTGGCTTGAGTACAATTTCCAAGGGTTCATGTGGGGCGGGGCTGAGGTGGTGGGACCTCTAAAAGGTGGAGTGTAGTGGGAGGTGGTTAAGTCTTTGGGGGCATTACTCTCAGAAGGATTATGTAGACGAATCTTAAAAGGTCTTATTAATAAAAGCAAGCCCGGAGCCAGGTACTGGGGTGTCGCCACCAGGATTCCATTGTCATGCCTTCCACCAGAGACCACGTCAATGGAGCCGCCAGAGCATGGTCTCAACAGTCTCCAAAGCTGCTAGCTAGCTCTAACCTCTTTTCTTTTTAAAGTTTCCAGCCTTGAGTGTTTTGTTACAACAGAAAATGGACTAACATCAACCATGTTTTCCCACTTGGACGTCTCTTCCCAGTGAAGGGAAAGGCTGCACACATAGATATTTATTTAATGCATGCTCTTGGTTGGTCAACCAAGAGATACAGAGAGATTCAAGGAAACTCAGCTGGTGTCCTGGAGACCATGAACTCCCTAGTTTCTATGGAAAGCAAACAAGTCACCTAAGCATGTTCCCTCCCTGCTGAGTCCACCTATACAGGAGGAACAGTAGATAGAGATAAGATTAGGTTTTATTAAAACATTTGCCATAATGTATTATGCAACTTTCCTTGCAAAATGAATTCACCGCAGGATGAAAAAGAGCTTCCTTGGCAAATGGAATGAACGCGCGCGCGCGCGCACACACACACACACACACACACACACACACACACACACACACACACGACAGGTGACAGAGTGAAGCCCTGCTGAAGGTGTGTGCAGCCAATGTTTGTTCATTTCCCATTTAACATCGTTAATAATGATCAGGAGGATGGAGTCAACAGCACACTAATGAAATTTGCATATGATTCTTAATTGGGAGGTGTTGCTGTCACCAAGAAGGCAGGGAGCAAAGCAGGCTCCTCAAAGGGGGCTGAAGACAGCGATGAAAAAATAACAAAATAAGATTTGGCTCACAGGGAGGAAGACAAATTCAATTGGGAAGAAAGTCTAAAACAGGATATTCCCCAGAGATAGAACAATGCAGAAATAATGCTGAAAGTGGCTTGGGCAGAGCAAGCTTAGCCAGAGGTTCCATGGAAAACGGCCAAGCTTGCGGAGGAGGCAAGCATTCCCATGGCAGGAGCCCACCTCTACCTCTGCCCTGCCAGGATACCCCTGAGACACCCTGCTGGGCCACCTAGGTCTCTAGAGTCTTGGACCCCTTGCCTGGAAAAATGGAAAAATAATGCTTGGGAATTCCTTTTCAGAGTCATCCTGACCTCTTGGGGGCTGGGAGCTCAGTTCCCGGAATCTTCATCCCCAGGCAGGGCATCAAGGCTAGGACAGGATGGCCCCTGGCGAGCTCTGGGATGCAGGCCAGTCAGGATGACTGACAGCCGCTCTGTTTTCTGGATCCAGTGAGAGAAACAGCAGGTTTTGGAAAAGGGCTCCAGAGAGCAGGAAAGCGGGGGTCTGGCTGCACCCCTCTGTGAAGGTGCTTTGCTCAGCCTTGCTTGGAGATGCCAGTACCATTTTTGCTCTGGAGAAAATCTGGAGCAGATTTTTTTTTTTTTTTTGAGACTCTTCTCCATTGCAGGCATCTGACTAGACAGGTCCCCTGTCCTGCATTTACACTCTTTGAGGACACTTCAGTGGGTCTCCAGGGCCACTTTTTTCCACCAGAATTGAGAAGATAGTGTTGCAATTAGATGCTCTCCTAGGAAGACATCCCTTGAATACTTGTATGTCCAAAAACACAGATAGGGCTTAAAACAGCACCCTCAGGTCTTGGATATAGCTCAGTTGGCAGAGAGCTCGCCTAGATACGTGAATTCCCAACACTTCATAAACTGAGCACATGCCTGTAATCCCAGCACCTGACAGGTGGAGGTGGGAAGATCAGAAGTTCAAGGTTATTCTTGGCTACATTGGGAGTTCAAGGCTAGCCTCGGTTACATGAAACCCTATCTCAAAACAAACAACAAATGATGATGAGAAAAGTAAGAAAGGGGCTGAGGAGAGGGCTCACTCAGCAGGTAAAGCACTTGCTGCTAATTCTGCCAGTCTGAGACCCATCCCTGGGACCCACATGTGGCAGGAGAGAACTGACTTCTGAAAGACGTCCTCTGACCTCCAGGTGTGCACCAATGCAAGCGTGCACACAGTAAATAAATAACACAAGGGAGGAAGAATCCTGCTCTGTTCGGATGCAACTGATGCCAGAACAGTGTTTCCAGGTGGCAGGTCCCAGAGCGATGACTACCTAGGGTCAAGTCTGGCATTCAGTGAGATGTCTGCCTGGCTGGTCAGTAACTCTAGGTCAGCTGCTTAGCTCTGAAGTAGCAAGATACTGACATGTGATATGACAATCACTGAGGTAGTTGGTTGTTTTTTACTCTATTGTCTCTTTACTCTTCTGGCTCTTTGGGGGGCCCAAATAAACACACAGAGGCTTATTCTTACTTATAAATATCTGGCCTTAGCTTGGCTTATTTCTAGCCAGCTTTTCTTAAATTATCCCATCTAACTTTTGCCTCTGGGCTTTTATCTTTATCCTATATTCCTTTCTTTACTTCTTTCTCCACGACTTGCTGTGTAGCTGGGTGGCTGGCCCCTGGAGTCCTGGATCTCCCTCTCTCGCTCCTATGTCTCATTTCCCAGATTTCTCCTCCTATTTATTCTTTTTGCCTGCCAGCCCCACCTATCCTTTCTCCTGCAATTATCCGTTCAGCTCTTTATTAGACCAATCAGGTGTTTTAGACAGGTACAGTAACACAGCTTCACAGAGATAAACAAATGCAACATAAAGGAATGCAACACATCTTTGCATCATTAAACAAATGTTCCACAGCATAAACAAATGTACCACATCTTAAAATAACATTCCATAAACACACAGAAGCTACCAGTTTTACAAGAGAGCAGAGTATATTCACAGAATGGCTGAGCCTGAGGGGGACAGGAAACCCAGGCCTCACCACAACATCCCTGAAGAAGGGCTTGGGGGCAGTCCTTGCTGAGGGAGAGGAGGCTGGAAAGTAACTAAAAGCAGAGAAGGGGTAGTCCTGAGAGTTTACCCTACTTCCCTGTGACTCTGCCAGCATATTCTAGATAAATGGGACAGACTTTTGGTCAGTCTGGGGTGATATCGACACCCCCTCTCTTCTCCTATGTGCTTCCCTTTGCTGAGGTCATTTCCACTGTCTCTATCATCTGTGACATCTACTGTGTATCTTCTCCACCAGGTATTGTGGTACCAAGAGTCCCTAATATCCATGTCCTAGGATGCCCAGGGGACTGACTGCTGTGCCCTTCATTCCTGGCACTATGGCTGAGTGATTTGGCTCCTAAGGAGACCTTTCACTTCGTTCTCATCTTTAGAACTTGGTGTTTGGTGATTTGTTGTCACTCTGTTGACTTGCAAATGTCAAGATAGAAGTGATGGACTTTAAGTTTAGGAGGCATGGACTAGAAACCCAGCTCTAACTACAGCTTGTTGTGTGTCTGTGGAGAAGGCCCTTCATGTCTCTGAGCCTCGGCCACACCCGTCTCTGAGGACCACTGCAAAGACAAATGACCTTCACAGTGCTAGCAGCACACATTGTGTGTGTGTGTGTGTGTGTGTGTGTGTGTGTGTGTGTGTGTGCAGGTGTGCGCACATGTGGGTGTTGTTCTTTAGGAGCTGCCCATTTGTTATTGTTGTTGTGGTGGTGGTGGTGACAGGGTCTCTCTCTGCCTGGAACGTGACACAGGGTTGGCTGGCTAACAAGCCTGGGGATCCGCCCCTCTCTACCTCCCCAGCACTAGGATTGCAGGTGGAAGCCTTTGGCTTTCTTTATTTCTTATGTGCATTCCTGATGTCGAACTCAGGTCTCTAAGTATTTTACCAACTGAGCTGACTTCTCAGTCCTAGAGGCATCATCTTACCCACTAAAACCTGAAGACTTATTAAAGTCCGTTTAATTTTATACTCATTTCTATAAGGCCAAACTCTTCTGAAACTTGGAGACCTTATTGAGATGATGTCCTGTCTGGGTTTCATTTCTTCTATTGGTCAAATAAGAAGAAAGAACAAGGCCTCTCTCCTCTCCTCAAAAACCTGTGTGTCTATGGCAGAGGCAGGTCAGGGAGTGAGACTGTGTCCCCTGATTGTCTTTGAAGTGTCTGGACAGGCATCATGTGGAAAGGGTAGACCTGCATTGAAAAGGGTAGAGTCACGGGCAGCGGCAGGGATGACTTAGCGGGGCCTGAGGAGGAATGATTGATGGAATTTAGGAATAGTGGATGTAGACTAAGTATTGAGGAAAGCCGTCTGACAGTGAGAGATGGCTCTCTTGTGAATTCTCAGCATCTACAGCCCAGATGTCAGAGCTGGGGCTCTGTCTTCCACGGGACGCAGGGTTCTTAAAGCTCTTTTGATAGCTTCTGTTGGGGGCAGAGCCCTAGGGAACCCTCCGCCCACCCGCGGGTAGCTAGACATGGCTGGATGGAGAGCTGGGACTCTTAATTTGTATCAGAATTCACTCCAGCCGCTTTCCTAGGAGCTGTGCTTCCAATGTGCACCCAGCTGGGCCCAGCCTTGCAGGGAATCATCCCCTCCCCCTGTGTGTGTGTGTGTGTGTGTGTGTGTGTGTGTGTGTGTGTGGTGTGTGTGTGTGTGTGTGTGTACGTGCATGTGCATGTGCATGCACACGCACCCTCATGTGTGCAAGCATGAATGCATGTACATGTACCATGGTTCACACATGGAAGTCAGAGGACAACTTTGTGGAGTGGATTCTTGCCTTCCACCATCACACAGGGTTTGGGAATTGAACTCAGATCTCTAGACCTGTGCAGCCACTGAGACATCTTGCCAGGCTCCACCACCTATCACATTTTACTTGTGGGAGCTCAGGGTCTGGAGAGAAGCCACACTAATAGGGAAACCTTGTGTCTGGAGTTGGCTTTGAAGGAAAGTGACCCAGAGAAAGCTTGCCAGTGAGGAGTGGATGGAAGGAAGTGATTACTCAGGAAGAGCTGGGTAGTGTGGGGGGCAAACCCTGGCTTCTTCAGGCTCAACTCTTCTGTGCAGCGCAGAGCAATGACTACTGTGCCCACCCCGACTGCCCACAGCCCTTCTCCTCCTCCACTCCCTCATGCCCTCCCCAGTGGATTTTGGGAAGAAAGAAGCTCAGAGAGTGTCCAAAGCACAGTGGCCTCCATCAGGCTCCCCTGTGGTTAGAAGGGACAGTAGAGGGTGTGGTGCTCCAGCCAGCAGCCTCTCACCAGGGCCTGGGAGCTACTGATCCACAGGCTTTTCCAAAAGAGAGACGGACGTCAGCGAAGCCTGAAACTCCAACTTGGCAATTTTTAATAAACCCCAATATGGAACTACTGAGCCCTTTCAGGTCTCACACCCCGGGGGGTTTTCCACCATGATTGGATCCCAGGTCGTGCTATCAAATGGTGGAGGATTTAATGGTCCTCCACCAGCAATAGTCACCCAGACTCTCTGGTAGAGTAGAGATCTAGAGCGTAGTCTCTTCTGGCCCCTCACATCCCTACCTCTTTGAGGCTCCTGGTAGAGGGAGTCAATGATTTGGGAAGAGCTGTGCACGCATGCCCACGATCAATATCACCAAAGACAAATCTGCTGTGGTTGACTCCAGGCTCTTCTGTCACTAAGTGAGGATGAAAAATGACCAGTGCTCTAACACATTGCGTTTTCGTCTTTAAATCTTCCTACAGAAGCGGTGTCAATATCAGAGCACTAAATAATCTGTGGATAGCAGGAAGACACAGAACGTTTTTTTTTTTTTCTTCCTAGAAGATGGATGTAGCTTTTTGGGAGGCCTTAAATACTGAAGCAAGGAATTAGCTCTCCAAATGCCCCTTGATGACTGGCTGACTTGCGGGTCCTCCGAGGGCGATTTGAATACCTAACTCCTCTCTTCCATCAGTGTTCTTTAAATAACAGCCCTTGGCTCTGAGGACCAGAGGCCCCTTTCCAAGCCCTAATGAATCCATCAATCAAAGCTTTCCGTATCTTCTTTCTCTGGTCAAATTATGTGGATCAAAAAGGGGGAAATTGAGGCAGGAGGCATTTCAAGCCTTATCTAACCAGCCACACAGGCTGTTTTTATCTTAAACAAGGAAACCGGGCCTGCTTCACGTGGGCCCTTAGAGGAATGTTACACAAGGAAGTCCCTTGTCACCATCATCAGATGTTTGCTGGACCCTGACAAGTGTGTGACACAGGTAGACATTAGCCCTGCAGAGAAGTCAGCCTTACTCTTTCAAGTCAGCATAGTGACAGTCACTGCTACACACTGAGCAATAACAGTGTCAGGGTACCGCACTAAGAGCTCTGTGTGCATGCTCATGGTATCCCAGAAGCTGACCACTGGCCCTATTTTACAAGGGAGGAGATATTGCCATGGACAGAGCCAGGTAAGGACAATAGGCCTGGGTTCCACACCAGGTCTACATGGACCTTGAGAAAGCCAAGCTCGCTTTACAGCTCTTAACTAAGTAGAGTGAGAAGACTAAGAGTCCATGATCTCTGAGGATGCCCCGTCTTTATAATCAGCTTTTCTGTGACTGCTCAATTAGGTGTATAGCCTGTGGCCACCACCGCCTGCATTCCCTGGGTATCTTCTGCAATCAGGGGCATGGGAAGGCATAGAGGGCAGGTACAGAGTGAGCATGCCCACCACTTCCCCTTAGCCTCCACTCCATGCACATACTGGCTTGCAACACTGCCATTGAGCAACACGTGTTTCCTTTTTGCTTGACAGGTGGAGAGAGAGAGGTTATAAATACCTGTCCTTTCCTAGTGAGTTATTTAAAAAATAATTAATCAGCACCAGTGTGCCTGGCACTGTGGGGGGTTGATATAAAACATGCAAAGAAGAAGAGAACCAAGTTTCTGCCTTGAAAGACTTTGCAGTTATCCAGAGAGAGGAGATTGCTGGCCAATGAAACAGCCTACCCAACCAAACCCGGGGGTGGGGGCTGGAGGACGGCAGGGTAGTAGATGCAGCAATGGCACTTAAAGCCCTCTTGTCTCTAATCAGCTAGTAGGGAGTGGAGTAGATGCTCCAACTTTGGATTAGAGGCTCCCTTAAAATACAGTTCTATCAAGAATTAGCATTTGATCTAGAGATACTGCTGAGTGCTTACAGCATTTGCCTTGCGAGTGCAAGGCCTGGAGTTCAGATCCCAGGAATGATTTTAATGCAGGGCAGACAAAACCTGTAATTCCAGCATCAGAAAGCAGAGACAGAGGATCCTCAGAGCAAGCTGGCTGGTGAGACTAGATAAATCAATGAGCTCTGGGTTTGATTGAGAAACCCTGCCTCAATGAATAAGGTTGAAGAATGATTGAGGATGATTTCCATCAGCAACCTTGGGCTTCCTAGTGCACACACACACACACACACACACACACACACACACGTGTTTGTACCCACACACTACAAGGCCTCTCCATACTCAAACATGCATACACATGAATATATACCAAATACACATGAAAGTCGAAAAAGAAAAAAAAGTGGGTATATGTTCCATAAACGTAGACAATTGCTCACTCAGAGAAACAGCGTGTGCATGCCTTGCTGACCTTGAGTACACTCAGATCTAACCAAGGTGATCTGGCTCTAGTCTCTGGACTGACTAGCAATGTGGTCACCTGACTGGCTGTTCTCTAACTTGTCTGGGGAGGGACTGTTAACAGAAAATTATTGGCCAGCAGTAGCACAGAGACAGAGCTGGACAGTGGGAGCTGGTTAGGCTCCATAGGGTTCCACACAAAGGAGAGAGGCTGGCCCAAGCAGCACTTGCCCCAACATCTTTTCTGCAGCATATAACCTCCAGCAAGCTTGGATGGGTGTCTAAGAGTGAGCACAGGGGAGAAGCTTCCGTTACTCCATTGAAGAATGTGAGACTCCCAAGTCCAGTACAGGCCAGGGAGGTCTGCGGTAAGAAAGGTACTGAGCTTCATTTACCTGACATTTTTGAAGTTACCTGAGGATTAGGTGCAGTGATGGTTAGTGTATCAGTTACCAACAGGACCTACAAAACCGGTGAAGGGCTAGTTTGGCGTGTGATTGTAAAGGTGCCTCCAGAAACACTGGCATGGGCGTGGCTAAGCCAAAAATGGGAGGCTCACCCTCACTGTTGCTGGGTGTCAGCCAATTATCTGTAGGTCTGGAGCAAACAAAAGGTCCCTTTCTTCTCTCACCAATGTGGCTGGGGCCCTTCTCTTCTTGTCCTGAGTGTCAGAACTCAAAGCTTTGAGCTTTGGATTCTCGGTCCTTTAGCCTCAGATTATATATCACCAGCTTCCTTCGTTCTGGCCTTCCTTCAGACTGGACCATGTGACTGGGGTCCTGGAGTCATCAGCTTGCAAATGGCTACTGTGAGTCTTCTCAGCCTTCATAATCATGTCTGCCAATTGTGATTGTCAATTCCCTCTCATCTATCTGTTGTCTGTCTGTGTGCCTGTCTATCATCCATCCATCTACCCATCCATCTTCTATCCAGTTATCTTACTGCTTCTGTTTCTCTGGAGAATACTGATGCAGGTGAAGAGGGAGATATCTGTGAATGTGAGATACAGTTTAGAAAAGAACACCCTAAAGATGCAAGACCACACCTTATAAGAAAAAACAATGAAGTCTGAGGTTCCCGCACATATACTTGTACACATAATTAAAAAATAAAATCCGCTGGGTGGTGGTGGTGCATGCCTGTAATCCCAGCACTCGGGAGGCAGAGGCAGGTGGATCTCTGTGAGTTTGAGGCCAGCCTTGTCTACAGAGAGAGTTCCAGGAAAGGCTCCAAAGCTACACAGAGAAACCCTGTCTCGAAAAACCAATAAATAAATAAATAAATAAAATCCATCTTTTTACAAAGTCAGATGTGGTGGCATGGATTTGTAATCCTAGTGACTGATGGAGAAGCAGAAGCAGGAGGATCCCTGAGGGATTCCTAGTCAGCAGCCTAGCCTTGGTGAGCCCCAGACCCCAGTGAAAGAGACCTTGTCTCAAAGAAAAAAAACACTTGATGCTGTCCTCTGGCTCCCACAAGCACACACACACACACACACACATTCATAATGCAACCACACACTGACGTACACTTGCACATACATGAACACGCATACATATGCATGGAAAAACATACAAAAGAAAAAGACAATAAAAATAGGAAGACAGACTTTGGCACAGGTGAGATATCTCCAGTGTTAATCCAAGGTGTATAGCCATTTCAGGAGGGTTGGGGGTATAACTCAGTGGTAAACCATTTGTCTAGCATACCCAAGACACTGGGTTCCAAGTGTACATTGGGAAGAATCACTGTGGAAGAATCCCCAGATATAGTGTTATCAATGAAAAAAACTAGGTGCCGGAGGCTGGGTGAAGTATGCATTTGTTATTTTTAACAATGAAGTTGGAATATCTATACATGAATCTTATATTCATATATATATATATGAATATATTTGCTTTCTAGGCAGATATAACTCTGGACATATGGATATGAAATGAATAATGTTGGTTGATCACTTCATGGAAAAATAGAGGTAAAATGGTCTTTTCACTGATTACTTTCAATTTTGTATCATGGAAGACTTTACCTGCTGGAAAGTAAGAGAAAAATATTCTGAAGGCTGGAGAGATGGCTCAGCAGTTACGAGTGCTTTTTGAGGACTTGAGTACAGTTCCCAGCACTCACCAAGTAGCCCACAACCTTCTGTAACTCCAGCTCCAAGGGATCCAACACACTCTCCTGGCCTCCATGAGCACCCACAATCATGTACAAATACCCACACACAAAAATATACACTTAGTTAAAAATAAAATCTCAAGAGAAAAATGTCCTATAGTATATTGATATCAGTGATAGAGGACACTGAAAAGAAATTATTACTAAGTCTCTCTTCCTCCCATAACATCCCAGGGGCTTTCCACACCTCTTGGGATAAAGTCTAGGCTCCTAATGGTCCTTAATCATCCGTACCCCTTTTCTAAAATTTCACTGTTCTTTTCAGTATTTTATTTTATTATTAATGTGTGTAGGTGTGTTTGATGAGTGTGGGCACACATGCCACAGTATACGTGTGGACCATGTGGAGCTGGCTCTCTCCATCCACCCTTATGTATCTTAGAGATCAAGGTCAGGTGGTCAGGCTTGTGCAGTAAGCATATTTATCTACTGAACCATCTTGCTGGCCCGTATTTTGTATCTCCACTGTAGTTAACACAGTGGCTTTTTAAAAGTGGGGTGTGTGTGTGTGTGTGTGTGTGTGTGTGTGTGTGTGCGCGGGTGCACACATACATGCCATGGCACATGTCACAGATGAGGACACTTTGGGTGTTGGGCCTCACCTTGTTTTGAAGCAGTCTCTCTCATTTGCCTCTGTGTATGCCAGGCTAGCTGGGCCCCGGCTTCTGTGAATTTTCCTCTCTTTGTCTTCTGTCTTCTCACAGAAGTGCTGGGATTGCATATGCACTCTACCGCTTTTATAAGGATTCTGGGGGTCCAGACTGAGGTCTTCACACTTCCAGGAAACCATCTCCCCAGCCCCCATTTCGGGGTTTTTTGAAGGTCTTCAAATAAGCCATCATCTTCCCCTATTTTCAGAGTCTGTACAGAGGGTGTTTTTGCAGAGTGGGTACTCACTCTCAGCCCCGCCCACCTGGTTCACTGCACCCCATCACTCAGCACCAAGCCTCAGTCACCTGCAGGTGTGCTGGTAGCTGTCCGTGGTGCTGAAGGTCCTGTGGCAAGCCAGGCCTTGAGCTGGTGCTAAGGCCATGGGGACTGCATCCGAAGGAGGAGGACAAACACATGGTGTTCACTGATTCTCACGTTCACTCTCCTGTGCCACTTGTATTGTATAATCATATTTATATGATCACTGTAGACAAAAAATGAAGCAATTAAAAAATGTACTGTCTGCCTTGTGCAATAAAATTTTTTCAGATCCTTGGGTTGAACATGTTTAGAAACCAAACAGCCAGAAGCAAAAAAAGAAAAAAAAAACCCAGCTGACTCAGGCCGGATGTGGTAGCCCACACCTTTAATCCCAGCACTCAGGAAGCAGAGGCAGGTGGATCTCTGTGGGTTTGAGACCAGCCTGGTCTACAGAGTGAGTTCCGGGGCAGCCAGGGTTCTCTAGAGAGACCTGTCTTAAACAAAGCAAAACAAACAAACAAACAAAAACCTAGTTCACTCCTCTGTCCTTGGGCATCTGTATTCATATGTGCATACTCCCCACACACATGTGAAATGCACACAATTAAAAATAATAAAACAATGCATCTTTCAAAAAAGATCTCTGGGTCTTCTGTAAGAAGAATATATCAGAGACAAAAGCAAAAAGTAAGGAGGCCAGAGAGAATGAGAGGGGACCACGACATAGACCAGGGAGGTGTCACAGCAGGTAGCAAGAGGTGGTCAGATTAGAAACACGTTCTGTTGTTAGAACCCTCGGGGCTCGTTGACCAACTGGACAGCTTGCCACACGTGTTGAAGTGCCTCCAACACAGACAACAAATTCTACCCTGAGCCTTAAAGGGCAGAAGGGTGCTATTCAGAATGTGGAGCTACAGTCAGGCTTCTTCTCCCGAGGTGGCTTTAGGGAGCTCATTCTGGGTGCAGAGCCCCAGGGACACACTCATGGCACAAGTGCTCAGGAGTCGGAGCCACTCAGGCTGGGCTGGCAGGTCCATCCCTGAGTCTACATGAATGAGCTAAATACAAACAGCCTATCCACACAAGGGTAGAATTGGGAACATTTTCCATTCTTTTCACACACTTCTGTGCTTTATTTTCTATTTTTAGTAGGTAAATATAGCTCTTATAATCAGGAAAAAATATCTCTTTCAGATAAAAAAAGAAACACAATGTGTTGTGGGTCATACTGTGTTTACTGTTCATGATATTGCTACTGTCTATCCAATCTCTAGTTCTTAGAAAATACAGTTTTCCCTTCATTCATTCACGTGGAAGGGTGAGTAGAGTGGGTGTGTTTGTCAGGGCATGTGTGCAGAGGTGAAGTCAGTCCGCTGGCAGGAGTTAGCTTCCACCGCAGGGGCTCCAGTGATGGAGGTCAGGTTGTCAAGCTGAGCAGCAAGCGCTTCTACCCACTGATCCATCTCACTGGCCCTTTGTGCTTTGTTTTTGGGGCAATCAGACTCTGTAGCCTAGGCTGACCTGGAACTCACAGCATTCCTCCGTCCTCAGCCTCCTGAGTGCAGAGATTAGCTCTTAGTAATCTTTCATTTCAGATCAATGGCATTGCCTGGCTGTGGCTGCCCACTCTGTCCTTCCTCAAAGATCTCTCATGGATGTGAGCTATCTTATTGCTGGCATGCATCTGGCAGCCTCCCTCTTTGCAGTCATGCAAGCCCCCAGGCACAGAGCTGGGCACCTCAGGCTCAGGGGCCCCTGTGCTTTGATGGCCACAGGACTCATTAATCTGATGGTAACACATTGCTGGGATTCTAAGTTTTCTCTGTTTACCCCAAATGTTTTGAGGTTCTTCCTGACAACTGTGATCATTGCAAACATGATAAAATCAACAAAGCAGAAAGGAGCCTCACTATTCTGAACGATGTAGGGAAACACTTGGTTCCTCGTGACTGTCAACACAGGGATGCCCACAGAGAGGCCCAGGCAGCCCAGTTTGCCTGAGGTTGAAGCAGAAGCTTTGCGAGTTCCATGCTGGGCAGGGGCATAGTGGCCCTGAGACAGGCAGCAAGCTGCAGGGTGGACAGAGCCTGAGTTCTGAACCAGAGCCAGACAGTTCACCAGAGATCATGAATGCCAAGCCCAGGAAACCGGTTCCAGCATTGTGGGGCCTCCAAGGCAGGTGTCCTTGGAGGGTCCTGGCCCAAGCTTCCTGGCTGTCCTTGCATCTCTTTACATCTCTAAGGACTTATGTGAGACACAAGAGAAGAGCCCGTGGCCTTGGAGAAAAGGGAATAAAGTCTTTTGGAGTTCCCGTTGGAATATGGATTTCTAAATGGGAAGAAGGGTTGCCCCCTTGGGGGAGGCATCAGAGTCTCCGGGAGCTTTTCTTATCTCCTTTCTATCCCCACCTCCCACATATTCTAATTTTAATGCCTTAGGGAAAGTGGGGCCCACTGCCTGCAGCAGCTACTATTATTGGTGTGATTAGTCATTCATTCAACCGCTTACTAAGCTGTAACCGTGTATGGGCACAGTCACAGCCCTCAGGTGCGTTGGTACTAGACAAAAACATCATGAGCCCTCGTGGCTCAGACTTCCCTAAGTTAGAACACACCTCACCACGTTTTCTAACTTAGTACTGCGATTTGACCACAGCCCCACCAATGCTCAGGTGCCGCCAGTATGGTGACATTAAGAAGTGGGCCTTTTAAGAGCTGATTGGGCCAGGAAGGCACCTCCTTTGTGAGTGTGATCAAGGCCCTTGGGAAAGAGGCTGCATGCTCAGCCTTTCACCTGTGAGGACACAGCATTCCCCCCTTCTGGAGGAAGGCGCCATCTTGGAAGCGCAAAGTAGCCTTCTCAGACTACAAAAACTGCCAGCATTTCATGGGACTCCTCAGGCCCCAGGTCCCACCCCCCAAAAATAACTATTTTGTGTTGTTTATAAATGACTCAGCCTTGGGTATTTTGTTATATAGCAGGACAAATGGACTGAGACACTTGGCAAATGGAGCAATGGGTGGGTTTCGGCTCCTGCCTGCCCCATTGGCCGGCAGCCCTTGTGCAGTGACGGCCCTGCATGACCACACATGGCAGTCTGGCAGGAAGGAGTCATGTAAGAAGTTGAATTGTCAGCTCCACTAGGGCAGAGACAGCATTTGTCTTGATCACCACTGTGTCCGAGCACCTAGCTTGGTTTCTGACTCAGAACTGCTGCTTAATTAAATAGATGTTAGACAGATGGATGAATCAAGGAAGGGAGACAGGGTTAATGACTCACCTGGCTGGGGTGTGCAGAGCCAGTGGGCTCAGGAAACATGGGTGGGGGATGCTCCCGAGATTGCCCCCCCCATGCCCCTGAAGCACCTAGACAGTGTGAGAAGCCCCTGCTGGGAGCAGGAACCCATGCTCCACCTTTCAGATGATGAAGGGGTTCTGCTGAAGTGCTTACATCAGGCCTCTGTGCAGTTGAGATATCATTGAGACTCAACAAGTGGCTCGAGAATGAAGGGGAGGAACACTGTGATTCTCAGTCAGGGTAATTAATGGGACATAAAAATGTGCAAGTTTTTCTTTAATTGAAGAAAAACCCAAGGAATGACAGAAGAACCAGAAGAATTAGGTCACCTAAAGTCCTACTTCCCAAGACTCTTCCTCATGTAAGGAAATCAGTCCAAACAGACGAACAAACCAGACACAAAGATATGAGGGCTGGAGAGATAGCTCAGCAGCTAGGAGCGTGTGCCGCTCTTGCAGAGACCCCAGGATCCATGTCCAGCAGGTGCTCACAACTGCCTGTGATTCAAGCTCCAGGAGGTTCAATTGGCTTCTGGTGACAATACACCAAGAGACATAAAACCGAAAATAAAGATACATCTTAAGAAACAAAAAACAAAGCTGCATCTTGTGAATACCAGAAATCACCGGTTGAAAGGACGGTGGTGTGGGAGGACGGTGGTGTGGGAGGACGGTGGTGTGGGAGGACGGTGGTGTGGGAGG
>CABHPQ010167062.1:0-33065 GCA_902168405.1 Peromyscus aztecus | reverse complement strand
CGGTGGTGTGGGAGGACGGTGGTGTGGGAGGACGGTGGTGTGGGAGGTCCTCCCTTCACATCCAGTTCCTAGTGTTTTGACAGCACTTCAAGTGTGCTTTTCACTTGTGAAGACTCGACATAACTTGACAGCACCACCCTTTGAAAGAGGGCTAGAGGGAACTATGGAAGGTCACCTGCCACTCTGCGCAGAAGTGACCACGCTCTCCCGTGCAGCCCAGGCCAGTCTCTCACTCTCTGTGTAACTGAGGGTGTCCTTGAACTTCCGGTCTTTCTGCTTCTACTTCTTATGTGCCGGGTTACAGGCATGCACTACCACATCCAGTTTATGCTGCGATGGAACCCAGGGCTTCTTGCTTGCCAGGCCAGCACTCTACTGAACTATATCCTCAGTCCCGCAAGTGACCATGTTATTTCAACCCTTCATCACTTCTCTTTGTAAAGGTGCTGAGCTCTGGGTATCTGAACCATGAACTTGGAGTTTCCTGGGGGCTCTACTCAAACCCTTCCTGGTTATAGGGATTCTGAAGCCCTTCGGGGTGAAGTGACTATGGGGCAGAGGTGTAGCAGGAGCTAACTTCCCAGGAGCTTCACCTGATTGTGGATGTTCCTTGTGCCCCAAAGTCCCCTTTCCAGGGCCGCACTCTTCTCCTGAGGTCTTTTCTGAGTCTGGAGTGGTGAGCTGAAGACCTCAGAGGACAGAGAGTCTCCGGCTGCTGCAGGAAACTGACCTGTACTCATATTTCTGGTGCACATCACGAGGGTGGAGTGCACTAAAGTCCACACGCAGAGGGGTGTCTCCACCCCCTTCCCCACTCAGGTCTGTCCCAGGGCTTTGTTTCCTGTAATGACCCCTCCACCAGGGCCACCGGGCCTGCTGGGAGGACTCTGAGCAGTGACAGGTGCCTGCTGCTTCCCAGGCCCCGTCTGCCACCCTGCTTGCTCTCATGGCGGCAGCCACTGGGGCAGGTGGAGGGCCTCATGGCCTCAGAGGACCTCCTACAGGTTCCATGTCCTTCATAGAGATCATCTTCCACCTGTGACTTAATGAGGCTGAAGTCAGAGAGAGCCTGCAGAGGTTGGAGGGGTTGTCTCATCTGGGCACTCGCCCTCCTCCTCGCTCAAGAGAGCACCAACATCCTCCCCATCCCTCTGCACTGAGAATTTTAAACATGTCTAACAGAACTCAGACATCCATAGTCCTCAAAAGAGTAAAACAGACCTAGAAAGTGTTTCTGTCGCACCCTGCTTATCAGCCCTCTCCCTTCGGAGGCTGCCACAGCAATTCTCTGAGTTTATCTCCATTTGTCAGTTTTATGCATCATCCAAATTCATGTCCTGCTGTAGAGACTTTGTTTCTCTCAGAGCATTAACTCGGCCCCTCCTCCTCTTCCCAACATCACAGATTCTAGCTGAACCGCTAAGTCCGTGTTTACTGTCCTATAACTTGTGAAAGTGTCATTAGTTCAGGAGTTCGTGTGTGTGTGTGTGTGTGTGTGTGTGTGTGTGTGTGTGTGTGTGTATTCACATGTACACATGTTCATGTGAGTGCACACGGAAGTCAAAGGATAACCTTGGATTCTGTCCCTCAAGAGCCACCCACTTTTAAAACAAGATTTCTTTTTTATTTATGTGTATGAATGTGTATCAAGTGTGTGCAGATGCTATAAGAGGCCAAAAGATACAGATCCCTCAGAGCTGGAGTTATAGGATGTTGTAAGCTGTCTGATGTGGGCGCTGGGAATCAAACTCAGGTCCTTTGGAAGAGCAGCAAGTACTCTCAACCACTGAGCCACCTCTCTAGCCCCTCCATCTTGGCTGGCTGACCAGTAAGCTCCAGGAATCCATGTCTCCATTTCCCCAGCTCTGGGGTTGTAAGGGTGAGCTGCCATGCTTGACTTTTTATGTGGGTTCTGGGGTCAAATTTGGGGTCTCACACAACATTTTACCAACTGAGCTATATGTGATCTCCCTGCTCCTGGGACTGGCCATTGCATTTTGGGTAAAATTCTTATTTGTGTCAGAGTGCTTCAGTTTTATCTCTGTGTTATGTCATGGCTTCAGTTCTCACTGATACAATAAAACACCCAGGAAACCTGCTGGTTCTGTTTTCCTCTGTGCGCTCAGACTTTGGCCTAGTCGGGCCTGGCTGCTGTGGCTGGTCTGTGGGCCAGACAGTGTTCGTCTCTCTGGTGTTACAGAATATTTCCTGGATTCTCGGCTTCCCCCTCCCCTTCCTAATTCTTTTGGGTTTTTTTCAAGACAGGGTTTCTCTGTGAAGCCTTAGCTTACCTGGATCTCACTCTGTAGACCAGGCTGGCATTGAACTCACAGAGATCTGCCTGGCTCTGCCTCCTGAGTGCTGGGATTAAAGGTGTGCGCCACCACTGCCCAGCAGCTTCCTGCTTCTTAATGTCCTTTCTCATTTTGATATAGCACATCCTCCAAGGGTTTCTTGAGAAAGGATGCATGGAGGCAGATTTGGTGAAAAGTTGGAGATACTTTTCCTGGGAACTATGAAGATTCTCACCATGTCTCTGGAAGCCTTTTGATGTGATTCAGTTGGATGGCCACGTATTACTTCTGGATAACTTCCTTCACTCTCTTTGTCTGTTCTTTGATGGAGCTTCTGTTTTTGACTATTGAACTTCTGAATTGTGTCAACAGAATAACGACCTTCACAGAACCTGTGTCCTAATCCGTGAAGCTTGTTGAGTAGGTTGCTTGTCTGGTTATGGATTTGGCAGGGAAGATCACGTGGAAGGGTCTGAGCCGAGAGATTATCATGGATTGTTTCATCTGAACCAGGGAATCATCTAGATCCTTATAAGCACAAAGCAGGGATGCTAACATTAGAGAAACCATGACAATGGAAGCGGAAGCTGGAGAGACGTGCCTTGGGGGAAGGGCCAAGAGCCAAGGAGTGAAGGCAGCCCTTGGAAGCTGGAAAAGGAGACTGGAGAGATGGCTTAGTTGGTCAAGTGCTTGCAAGTGTGAGGACCTGGGTTTGGATTGCCAGCACCTAAATAAAAAGCTAGACATGGCAGTGCATGGCAGTGCATGTCTGTAATCCCAGCATGGAGGAGGTGGAGAAAGGAAGGCTCCTGGGACTTGGCGATCAGCCAGTCTAGTCAAATTGGGCAAGATCCAAGTTCAGTGAGAAGCCCTGCCTCAGAAAATAAGGTGGAGAGCGTTGCTGAAGTTGATGTCAGCCTCTGGCCTCCACACACACATGCACACACACTCACAAGCACACACCCACAGCCACATATACACCTACACCCACACCCACACATGCATGCATACACACACAAAATAGAAACTGGAAGAGGCAGGGAAATAGATTCTCTCCTCGAGCCTCCAAAAGGAGCACAGCCCTGCCAACGTCTTGCTGAATTGCAGCCCAGTGAGACTCATTTCAGACTCAGGACTCCCAGAAGTTGAAGATAATAAATGTGTGTTATTTAAAGTTACTAAGTTTGCAGCCATTTGTGACAGCAGCCACAGAAAACACAGGCATGAACCAGCAAGCACCCACTAAGTGGCTGATGCTTAGTGTCTTGGCTGTGGCTGTCCCGAGCCTTCAGATGCTGGGGGCTCCGCCTTACAGCCAGTCCCTCCGCATGCTCACTCTCATCGGCTTACTGTACCGGTGTCATTCTTCACCTCTCCAGCCACTAGACTGGAGTTCCACCACGGCTGGGTGGTGTGGGTGTCTGGCATATGGGTCTATAGTCTTGGGTCTGTTCTGAAGGTTTTAATAAAGGTATGGTGGGTGAATGATGAAATAAATGGAATGAACTGTCCCAGACAGCCCTGGCAGTGGTAACAGTAGGTCATGGGAGCCGTTAGCCCTGTCCATTTCCAGGAAGGCAGGAGCAAAGCCATGATCTGAAGCCGGCATTGTCTGACTTGTCAGCCCTAAAGCCCATATATTCAGCCCCTCTATGGCCAGGACGGGCCCCTCCAAGTCTGCATGCTGTAACCTCAGTCCCCAATTGCTGTGCAAGCATGAAGAACTGAATTCGCGTCCCAGTACTTACATAAAACGATGAGCATGGCAGCATACCATGTATGTAATTCTAGCACTCGGAAGATGGAGTGACGGACAGGCAGAGGCAGGCTGGTCTCTGAGTTCCAGGCCAGCCAGGGCTACATAGAATGACCCTGTCTAAAAAAAAAATAAAATAAAATAAAAAAGAAAAGAAAGAAAGATGTGGATGGAGAGTGACTGAGGAAGACACTTGACATTAAACTCTGGCCTCTATACACAGGCATAAACACATGCAAACGCACACAAGCACATGTACACACATACGGAAAGTGAGTTCAACTCCATTCTGCCCAGATACACACACACAGACACACAAAAGTGCACACATGCACATCACTCACTCACACACACACACACACACACACACTTGTACACACAAAGGAACACACACACATTCTCTATCACACACACACACACAGAGATGTGCACACATGCACATCACTCACACACACCTGTACACACAAAGGAACACACACACACACACACACACACACACACGCACACGCACACGCACTGGTACTTCTGACTTCCACCATGGGGTGTCATAGGATGAAGCCCTTCAGCATATGCTGGCCCTTTGATATTGGACTTACCCCCACTCCAAAACCCTGACCAATGAGTCTCTGTCCTTCATAAAGTCCCCATCCTTGGGTATTCTGACACAGAAGCATAAAACATTACGACAGTCACTAAGCCAAAATTGTCCCTCCAGACTGTCTTCCTCTGGCCTCTGCCCACCTGACTGTTCCCACCCTTTGCTGACTTCTGCCCAGGGACCTGCCACTCTGGAGGCAGGAGCATCTTAATTAGGCCACCCTGCAGCTGTTGAGGGAGCTGCCTGGTCCCGGTGGAGGCGGAGGCTTCTGTGACGAAACCGACACTTAGCTATGCAGGGGGCTAGGAGCCACGGGAGCTGCCAAGTCACTCCGGGATTCTCGGGAATGGGCTCTGGTCCAGAATTGAGTGTCACCATCCTTATTATTGTTTTATCTAATCTGTTCTGAAGAACAACCATTTTGAAATTGGGCAAAAATACTGCCTAATATATTTAAACATATATATTTTTATTTTTGTATCATTTTAAAAATAAATGCATGGATGTACATTTTCCAAGTGCCTGCCTGCTGGATTCCTAATGTAATACAACATGACTCAGAGCTAAATTTAAAGAGAGAAGCACATATGTTTAACGCAGGCACCAACTTTCAATCTGGGGAGAAACGGAGTCAAAAGGATTTTTTTTTTAGCGTGCGAGTGGACCCAGTGCAAAGTGAATTATCTCCAAGCCATCTGGGAAGTCTGGTGTTTTTCAATGCCTTCACGACTCTAATTTTAAGCCGTTATTTGGCCTTTAAATAACAATATCTTTTCTTTCCATTGGCTTTTGCACCAGATTCCGTATTTATTGCGCTATTGACTCCAGAGAGAGACCTATCTTTGGGAGCAAAAAAGAGCAAAGTTATTGAACGCATTACTCTGCAGATTGGCTCTGGGGTGGGGGGGAACAGCAGTCTGATATTTTGCAAATGAAGTTTGACATATTCTGGGACGGCATATTGCACTCACCAAAAACAAGCTGGTTGTGCCCAGAGGGGAAAGCTTAATTAAAAGCCCTCAGCAGCTCGAGACTCGAGGAAAGACTCCGGGTGTACTGTAAGTGACCTTCAACTTGTTCTGCAGCTTCTCGTCAAAATGGTCGGATTCTTACCTAGAATAAAGATGGCACCAACACAATTAATCTTAGTTCTGCCTGAGAGTGGCCTGGGTTGTCAACTAGAGCACCCTAGCAAAACATTCCTGTGATTCCTTCCTGAATAGTGTCAGTACGGAGGAGCCCAGCACCTTTCTCACTACAGGAAGCCCTTCACAGTTTCAGACCAGAGCCTCCCCCAACAGTTTCTCTCCAGTGGGCTCTTGTTATTTCCCTAAACAATCCAGAAGGTCACTTCTCCCCACTTGACACAAAGGTCAATTGAGGGTCACCAGCCTGACCTTCCTCTTGCCCGTCATCTCTCTTCCAAGCTGTGTACTCTCAGTTCCACCGAGGAAAGAACTCTGAGGGCTTGGGTAGGTTCTCTGTAGCAACAGCATCATTCAAAACCAACATGGCGGCAGGAGACCTGTCTGAACCTCCATAAAGCCAGACTCGTCCAACAGTCTGTTGGCTCTGTTTGGCTTCCAACCCTCCTGTTCCTTCTTCTCTGTGTGCCCTCTCAGAAGATATGGCTTGGCTGGAAACCAGATTCTAATTAGTGGAGAAGTTCTCAGAGGGAGTGACCTGGAGACCCTGCACACTAGCCCATCTGACGAGCCTTAGGCGCTCTGCTCCGATCAGTTTCTCCTCTTCTACTCAACCAAGCACACCAACCAGCTTGCCCTGCATCTGCTACCTACTTAATGGATTACATAAGCATGTTGTGGCTGTGCAGTCCCAGGGTTACTCCATCTTCTAATAGATGTTGGTATGTGCGTTGGCTCACAGTGCTGGTTGGCAGTCAACAGTCTAACTCTTTCGCCCTATGAAATGAATGGAGCCTTCTTCATCTAGAGCTGTGCATTTCGACAGCCTCACCACCCAGGATCCTTTTCTACTTTGAGACTACTTGGTGGTGTCCGTGGACGTTCCTTAAAACTTCTATTAGTCCAGGCTAATAAAACCTTGTACTTCTCTATTGCACTGATGTCCAAGGCAGCATTAGCAGACTGTCAAAAAGGAAGAAAAATTGTTTCCTATTTTCTGTGAGGAGGGATAATGCTAACGATTAACCCAGGGCCTTGAGCATGGACTGCAAACTCTCTTCCCCTGAACAGCATGCACAGCCCCTGACCACTTTAGGATTCTTATTCCACACACGCGTGCTGTGGCTCTGTACCCATCACTACTGTCTGCTTCCAGAGCCCTTTAATGCTGCAGACCTGAAACTCTGCACTCAGTAGCCTGTCGTTTCTCCCTTCTCCAGGCCCTGGCAGCCCCCACTGTACTTTCTGTCACTAGGAACTGACTTCTAGATACCTTGAGAATTTCTGTGAAGCCAGAATTGGCCAGTATTTCATTAGTTTTGTTTAAATGTCAGGACTTCTCTTGCCCCACAGCCTGTGTGCTGTGTGTCCTCACTGAGAAGCAGCCCTGGCAGCCTCCGTTCTAATTTGTTCTCTGTGGCTATGACTGCTGCAGTCCCTTATACTCACGGGATCTGCCTTTGGCCTTTTGTGATTGTCCTATTCCCTTGCTCAGTGTCCTCAGGTTTTTCCATTGTGTGACTTCTCTAGAACATCCTTCCTTCCTCCTCACTGTGATCACTCAATCAAGTTTCTCCCCATTCTGCATTTGTGCGCACAGGCGCACATGAGCGCGCACGTGTGTGTGTGTGTGTGTGTGTGTGTGTGTGTGTGTGTGTGTGTGTGCATGACTGCCATGGAATGCACGTGGAGATCAGAGGATAACTTACAGGAGTCAATTCTCTCCTTCCACCAGGCTAGGCAGCAAGTGCTTTTACCCAATTAGCCATCTTGCCAGCGGCATAGCTTTTTTTTTTTTTTTTTTTTTTTTTTTTTTTTTGAGAAAGGGCCTCACTACCAGGGTTCTTGGCTGGCCTGCAACTTGTTATGTAGACCAGGCTGGTCTTGAACTCGCAGAGATCCTCTTGCCTCTGCCTCCTGAGTGCTGGGATTAAAGGCGTACCATCATGCCTACCTCCAAATAGCATTTTAAATATAGGTTTTGGGGACCAAACTCAGGTCCTTGGGGCTTACGGCAAGCACTTTACCAACTGAGCCATCTTCCAGCCAGACGATTATTATTATTATTATTACAGCCACCCTAGTGGACTTAAGGGGTATTACTCACTGACACATGACAATTAGAAAGTACCTAGATTATATTTGATGGCTCAGGTTACATTTATTGGTGGTATTTTTAGAAGTTGGAGAAGAAAGAAAACTTTGTAGACAGAGGTGGCCATGTGACATTATTTTGACTGATGAGACATGAGCTGAAGTTTGCTAGCTTGCATCCCCTTCCTTATCTTCTTTCCTTCAAGTGCATAGTCAGGCTCAGCCATTCTGTGACCACGGAAGTGACAGGATGTGACATGTAAGTGAAAGAAACAAAGATGAGGCTCGGGGTGGTAGGACAGACTGATAAAGGGTGAATTCCCAATGAGTCATTGCATCAGTCTCTCAAGATGTACCCTGGGGTGGTTTGAATGGAAATGGGCCCCATAGGCTCTGGCATTTGAGTACTTGATCTGCCATTGATGCCGCCATTTAAGGAGGCTTGAGAAGTGTGTCCGGACTGCAGGAAGTATGTTACTGGGGATGGGATTGAGGTTTGAGGTCCCCTAGCCATTCTTAGATCAACCTCTGTTCCGTGCCGGGGTTTGAGATGTGAGGCCTCAGTTCCAGTCACCGTGCCTGTCGCCTGCTGCTTCCCTCTGCATGATGGGCTCTAAGCACAGATCACACCTTTTCTTCTATGAGTTGCCTTGGTCATGGTGTTTCATCACAGCAGTAGCAAGGTAACTAATACACAGCCCAGTCGCTTATGAAGAACAACAAGCTCTTCTCCCTTTAGTCAACCTGTGGCTTTTCTGTTGGCTGCAGCCAAACACTTCAGTACCGGGAATCACTGTGTAATTGACAGAGCCAGGGTCTGAGCAGGAAGTCTGTCTTCTCATGTGTTCTTAACCCCCCTACTACCCGTGGCTGTTGGAGAATGGTTGGTGGAGCTGGGAAGATGGCTCGGTTGTTTGTAAAGTGCTTGTCCTGCAAACATGAATACCCGAGTTTGAGCCCTAGAACCTGTATATCCTAGTTAGCTTTCTGTTGCTGTGAGAAACATCATGACCAGAAGCAACTTGGGAGAGAGGGATTTAGTTCATCTTATAGCTTATAGTCCATTGCCCAGGGATGTCATGGAAGATGCTGAGCAAGAACTGGGGCTGAAACCACGGAGGAACACTACTTATTGGCTTGTTCCCCTGGCTTGTGCTCAGTTGGCTTTCTTGTTCAAACCAGAACCTCTTAGGTGGCACTGCCCACTGTGGGATGGGCCCTTGCACAGTATTCAGCACGTAGGACAATCCCCCACAGGTATGGCCATGGGCCAATCTGGTCTGGGCATTCCCTCAATTGGGACTCCATCTTCTCAGTTGACTCTTGGTTGTGTGACGTTGACAATAACAACTAACCAAGATACCACATCAAAAAATCCAGGCATGATGGCACACCTTTGCAGTCTCAGGACTGGGAGAGTGGAGACAGGAGGGTGCCTGGGGCTCAATAGTCAGCCAGTTTATCTAGTGAGAGACCCCGTCTCATAAGATAAGGTGAGGACCAGCAAGACGGTTCAGCAGGTGAAAGTACTTGTCACCTAGGCTGGCTACCTGAGTTTGATCCCGGGATCCACACGGCAGCAGGAGAGAACTGACTCCTACAAGTTGTCCTCTGACCTCCTGAGTGTGCCACGACACACATCTCCTCTCCCATCATAAATAAATAAATGTAATGAAAACATTAAAAAGAAAGTAAGATAGACGGCTCCTGAGGAACAACATCTGAGGTTTCCTCTGGCCTCCATAGGCACACACGCACGCACACATTGGTGGCACCAGGCTCCTGTGGTCTGTTGAACCTGTTGCCTCTACTTAGGAAAAACATTTGCCTGGTCAAATGATGATATACCAATCCTAAGGAACATGTCTATGTGACACACAGATGTCCACAGTTGTATAGCTTAGGGAAAACCTTAGCTGCCAGTAACTGGATAAAATAGTTCAAGCTATTTGGCAAAGCCATTGACTTGACTCTTTGGTGGCCATTAAAACGATGTCTTAGAAGAGTGTTTATAACAGACAAAGGTATTTAAGCTATCTTATGGAAAATGGAATTTGAAAATCCCATGCTTTCCATTTTGTGAAAGACTGTGTATATATAAATTTCCAAAATTTGAGTGGTATAATTGTGTGCAACTTTATCTCCTTATGTAAGTATTTTCTGTAGTTTCCAGGATATCAGGATAATGATGTATTTTCTAATTAGGAAAAAAAACCACAAAGCTGCAGAGGTGGGGAGGGGGTGGAGATCCCAGCTTCAAAAGGAACAGCCCTCCTCCTAGCCAGGAGTTTTCTTTCATTGTCTTACTGGAAGTATGGGGAGATTCTGGCTGCTAAACAGGGATTTAACCTTCTGAAATAGAGAGCCCAGGCCTGGGGCTGGAAAGACAACTCAATGGTTAAGAGAGTTGGCTGCTCTTGCAGAGGACCTGGGTTTGGTTCCCAGCACCAACATGGTGGCTCACAACTGTATGTAACTCCAATTTCAAGGAATCTGATGCCCCTTTTTGGCCTTTGTGGGCACCACACACATGCATTGCACAGACATACATCCAGGCAAAACACTCATACACATAAAATAGAAATACATAATTTTTTGTTTGTTTTCAGAGACGGGGTTTCTCTATGTAGCTCTGGCTGTACTGGAACTTAAGCTGTAGACCAGGCTGGCCTTGAACTCAGAAAGCCTCCTGCCTCTACCTCCCGAGTGCTGGGATTAAAGGCGTGTGCCACCACCACCTGGCTACATAAATCTTTTAAAAGAAAAGATTCTAGGACTGTCACCACCCTATGTACTTTGGTTTCCCCTGGGAGCCTGGGGCTTGGGCATCTGCCTCTGACCTCAGATTCAAGTGCGCTGGCCATCCTCTGTAGCCACTCCAAAATTCCTCTGCACATCTCTTACTTTGCACTTGCACCTTGTGACGGCTGTTCTTGGTTGTCAACTTGACTACATCTGGAATTAACTGGAACCCAAATGACTGGGCACACCTGTGAGGGATTTTTTTTCTTAATTAAACCACTAAACCCACTTCTAATCCATATCTTTGAGTTGGGACGACCCATCTTTAATCTGGGCCGTACCTTCTGCTGAGGGTTCCAGGGTCAGAAGAGTCTGCTGTGGGCAGCCACCGTCTCTCTTGGTTAAAATGCATCACCCACAGAACTTAGCAATAGAGTTAGAAGGCTGTTCCACCCTCAAACGGGCTGAACAAACAACTTGCATCTCATTCTGCTCTGAGCAGACTTAATGTGTTGGTAAAAGGGTCTATTCCTGAGATGCATCGTACTTAATTACAGATGAATATGGGAGAGAATGGGGGCCCCTCACAACATGCCCAGTGGTTGATTAAGTGAATGTCCAAATGGGTAATTAATAATTTACTAAGATATTTAAAACACCTCTTAGATTCCTGTAATGGGAAGCACCTAGCTTACCCATGGTCCTCTGTTGGCCATTCAGCAGTGTGTGTGTGTGTGTGTGTGTGTGTGTGTGTGTGTGTGTGTGTCCCCTAGATTCTCTGGTCTCTCTGCTTCTAAACTTGGATCCTTTTGCCCATTTGCTCCATAACAAGGAGATGTCCAGAAATGCAAATCTAATCACAGGATGTCTCCACTTAAAACCATCTACTGTACTTTCCCCAGCCCCGTATGACATGGGCTCCATATGACAGTTATAACCCTGATTTGTTAAGTTCTGTTTTAGTCTCCATCAGGAAAGTCTCCGCGTGGTGAAGGCTGGTCTCCCTGTCTGTGGTGCCAGTGGAAAGTAGCGGGACCTTTAATAGGGGGTGCCTCGTGGGAGGAAGTTAGATTGAGGATGTGCTCCTGAAGGAGATAATAGACCCAGTCTCTTAGCTTTCTCTTTGTGTCTCCTTTGCTCTGTCATGCTCTCTCCACTTCAGGAGGTTTGAATGAGACTGGCCCCAATCAGGAGAGAGGTGGCTAAGCGGTTAAGAGCACCGACCTGCCCAGGTCATCTGGAGTTCAGTCACGCCAGGATAATAAATAAATAAACAAACAAACAAATGGAGAGTGGCCCCATAAGCTCAGATATTTGAATGTTTGGTCCTCGGTTGGTGGAACTGTTTGGGAAGGATTAGGAGGTGTGGCCTTATTGGAGGAGGTATATCATTGGAGGGTGGGCTTTGAGGTTTCAAAAACCCACAACATTTCCAGCTAGCTCTCTTGATCTTTGCCTCTTGCTTGTGGATCAGATGTAAGTGCTCAGCTACTGCTCCAGCACCATGATGGCCATGGACTCTAACCCCATGGAACTGTGAGCCCTCAAATTAGTGCTTTCTTTATAAGTTGCCTTGGTCATGGTGTCTTATCACAGCAATTGAAAGGTAACTAATGCACCAACTTAATGCGGCTTTGCCACATGTCCTAAAGCAGCAGAGCCAGGTTAGTATGGACTGAAACTTCTAAAGATGTGAGCCCAAGCAAACCTTTCTTCTTAAGCTGATTTCCTCAGGCATTTTGTCAAAGCTATGAAAAACTGACTAAAACAAATGCAAGCCAAGGTCTTTATGGCATTTTGCTACAGACTCTGCATACCACACTGCTTCTCACCGTCCAGGTAGAGCATGAGACTCTTAATCTCAAAGTCGTGGGTTTGAGCCCCACATTGGGCACCAGATGTTGCACAAGTCCTAAATGGTCTTATAATAAAAACCTAAAGCTAGATATTGGGGTAGATCCTGAAAGATCAGAGGAAACAAGCCACAGTCACTTCTCACCTGGCCAACTCCTCAGCCAAAAAAAGAAGATTCTGTCTCTACGAATCCTCAGACTGAATGCCTCTGAGTCCTCAGCCAAAAAGGCCTAATTCCTGTCTCCTCCCACCTTATATTCCTTTCTCTGCCCAGCCTTATCACTTCCTGTCTCAACCTTCCTAGTGCTGGGATTAAAGGTGTGTGATCCCAAGTGCTGGAATTAAAGGTGTGAGCCACCACTGCCTGGCTGTTTCTCTTTTAGACTGGATTAATCTCATGTAGCCCAGTGTGGCCTTGAATTCAGAGAAATCCAGACGGATCTCTGCCTTTGCCTCCCAAGTGCTAGGATTAAAGGTGTGTGCCACCACTGCCTGACCTCTGTGGCTAACTCTGTGACTAGCTCTGTTCTCTGATCTTCAGGCAAGCATTATTTCTTAGATTACAAATATATCACCACATGGGTCTGTAGATCCTCCCTCCCACTGCCCCCCACATCACCTGCTAATCCCCTGTTCTCCTTATCAGACAGGGCTCGGACTCCCCTCGCTGGGTGCGCTGGCCATCTCTGTAGCCACTCCAAAATTCCTCTGCACATCTCTTACTTTGCACTTGCACTTTGTGACGGCTATTCTTGGATGTCAACTTGACTACATTTGGAATTAATTGAAACCCAAACGGCTGGGCACACCTGTGAGGGAATTTTTTTTTCTTATTTAAACCACTAAACCCACTTCTAATCCATATTTTTGAGGTGAGAAGGTCCATCTTTAATCTGGGCCGTACCTTCTGCTGGCAGTCTATATAAAGGACATGGAAGACAGAAACTTGTTCTTTTTACCTGCTTATTTTGCTCTCACTGGCAAGTCCACTCCTTCACTGGTATTAGAGCCCACTTCTTTGGAATTCTGGCATATACTGAAAATCAGCTGAGACATCCAGCCTTGTGGACTGAACAACAACTGGATTCTTGGGCCTTCTGTTGGTAGACAGCCATTGTTGGACTAGCTGGACCACAGTCTGTAAGCCATTCTAATAAATTCCCTTTCTATATATTCGATCAGTTCTATTCTTCTGGAGAACCTGACTAGCACACATCTTTTGTGTTTCTTGCTCCATCAGTGTATGTCTTCTAAGCCACAGGGAAGTATGTTCCATTTGAACCTTCCTTGAGCTTCTTTCTTGGGTGGATGTCAATGAACACATTTGGCAGCACACACACACACACACACACACACACACACACACACACAGTGGAGGATCAGTGTTTATTTTTCCTCTTCTTAAAGATAAGAAGATGTATTTATTTATGTAGCCCTGACTGGCCTGGAACTCCCTATGTAAACCAGGCTGACCTTGAACTCACAGAGGTTCATTTGCTTCTGCCTTCTGAGTGCTGGGGTTAAAGATTTGTGCAAGCATGCCTGGCATTGCAAAAAGTTTTATTTTATTTTCATTTACATACATGTGTGTGCATGTGAATGCAGGTGCCTGAGGAGGCCAGAAGAGAATGTTGGATACTCTGGAGCTGGAGTTACAGATGTTTGTGAGTTGGTGCTGGGAACCAAAATCATGTCTCCTACAAAAGCAGTATACTTTTAACCACCAAGAGATCTGTTCAGCCCCTTTCTCTCCTTGAATCCATAGATTCCCCTCATTCTCACATACTTTACAATGTTAGCCCTGGGAAGAATCCACTTCCTTAGTCTGTATTTTGTGTGTGCTTGTCTCTCTGTGTGAACATATGTGTGGTTGTTCATGTGCTTTTGTGTGCACACATGTGGAAGCCGGAGGTTGACATTGGGTGTCTTCCTCTACAGCTCTCCATCTTAGTTTCTGAGACAGGGTCTCTCGCTGAACCTGGTGCTCACTGATTGGCTGTGCTGCCTGGCCAGTGATCTGTCTTTGTCACCTCCCCAATCAGTGCTGTGGATGCATGTGCTCACCACCACGCCTGGCTGGGGATCCGAACTCAGGTCCTCATGTTTGTGCAGCCCTCTGACGGAGCCGTCTCCTCAGTCCCTACTTCATTGTCTTCTAGATGCAAGCCTACATGTTTGTCAGGTTGGAGAGAGGACTCGGTGGTTAAGAGTGTTTGCTGCTCTTCCAGAGGACCCAAGATTGGTCCCCAGTACCCATGTCCAAAGACTCACAACCACTTGTAACTTAGGTCCATGAGGATCTGGTGCCCTCCTCTGGCATCAACCCGCATCCATATATATGTGGCACACACACACACACACACACACACACACACACACACACACACACATAAAAATAATAAAAAGAAATCTTTAAGAAATGAAAGAACACAGGTGTGGAAGGGTTAGAACCAGAGGCCCCTGTCTAGGCTCATTTCCAGGGGCCTGACTCTGGGGTCAGCTTGATCATTGTTCTCACTGTCCTGTGGTCTTCAGCATCACATCAGGGTCATGGTGGACCAAAAGCAAGAGGGCATGTGAGGAGCCTATACCACCTTTGCTTTAGATGGCCTATAATAGGCCTGACACTGAGCACTTTAAACATGACTGATGTCTGAGACTTGACCAGGTAAACACAAAGGAGTATATAAACCACCTCAGATATTTTCAAGCTGCTTATTGGGTTATCCCAGACCATTGCCCCTACCTCCAGCTGCTGCAAAATGCTGCATACATTCTGGGTGCATGTACCCTGAATGACTAACACGAATGGGTACTGTACCCCCAGGACTCTGTGCTGCCCCCACTTAGTCCTCAGCCCCAACCCACAAGGTCTAAGCATTGTATTTTATGACTATGACAGGTAGCTCGTGGTTGATCTAGGGCAGGTCTGGTGAAGTCTTTCTGACGACATTCTGCCTAGCCGTCCGATGCATGGCTTTGCAGTTGGGGTGTCCTTAATAATTATTAATTGATGAGGATATCTTCTCTGAATGTTTCAGCCACATGCTCTCAGAATACGATGGGAGTCGCAAGCGTATTTTAATTAAATACTGACAACTATAATTCTGATTGCTTGTTCTCATACTCCCGAGCTCGTAGCATCCAGCTAATGGCTTGCTCATTTTGGAAGATGTTAGCAGTGGGGTGCTGCCTTTTACCAAAACAGAATATCATAATAATTAAAATCTGATATTGCTCAAAATGAACTCCTTTAAAATAATTTATATCCCGCCAACACACACAGATGCGGGCTTGTACATGCCAACATCCTCAAGAATTTACAACACCTCAGAGAACCCCTGTCCATTTCTTTCTGAAATGAAAAGTTTTCTGTTGACGTGATAAAAGACTCCTTACTAGGTTCAGGGGAAATGTGTATTTTCACTGATCAATTTCTCAGTTTCCCAGAAGAGGGGAGCCATGGAGAAATTCAGAAAACTAATGACTGCGGGAGCAAAGTCTATTTGTACTTTATTGCTCCAATCAGGGTGGAAGCCAGCGAATCACAGAAGGAGACAAAGGAAGATGTCGGGGGAGCTGGGGGAGGGGCTGAACAAGATGAAGAGACGACTCTGAGTACAAGAGAGATGGAGTCATTTGGAAAAAGGGGCCAAAACAGCAGACATACTATACAGGATTGCCTCATTTGCTTCCATGTACAGATCCTGAGCCTCTGTGTCCAAGGTGGTACAGACACAATGGTGATTGCCACTTAAGCAGAGGAACACATTTAGGCTTTATGGGAACCATGAACCCCCTGCAGATGTCACAGAATCTCACACGGGCAAATATGGATGAGAGTAGAAAAATCCTGGTTCATTTTCCCTTCCTCCTAGGGACAAGGAACACAGCTTGGGTTGCCTCCTCCCCTCCCCCTTCTTTTCCTGTTTTTGTTGTTGTTTGTCTGTTTTGAGACAGGGTCTCTCTATGTAATCCTGTCTGTCCAGGAACTTGCTATGTAGACCAGGCTGGCCTTGAACTCACAGACCTGCCTCTGCCTCCTATCTCTTCCTGTTTTGATCTGGATCTTGCTCCGTAGCCCTGGAACTCTTTATATAGTCCAGGCTGGCCTTGAAGTCACAACAGTGCTATTGCCAGAGCTTCCCATGTGTTAGGGTTATAGGCAGAAGCCACCATGCCTGGCCACATCTTCTAAACCTCAAGGGACCCCTAAAAAGTAAGCACACAAAGCTAGAATTTAGGGTCTCCAGCCTTGCCAAACCAAGACAAGTCCAGACACTTACTTTCCTTTCCTTTTATGTTTGTAAAATATATTGTACAAACACCATAAAAAACTCTATATCCCAAAGTTGATGAGAAGTCTACCCCAATAGAGAACCATGGGACACAGTTAATTGACAATGTAGGAGCAGCAGGGTTATGCCATTAGAAATCTTGAGAACAAACAGACTCACTGTTAAACCTTTTGTGGTTCTTCATAAAGAACTCCCTGTGGTGAGTCACAGGCACCTTCTCCTAATGGCTATGTTTTCAGCATCTTCAGTATATACCAGTGTTATTTCAAAACTTTTCATTTTTTGAGACAAGATTTCACATTTTAGTCCAGGCTAGCCTCAAACTTAAGGAGATTCTCCCTGCTTCAGTCGCCCAGATCTGAAAATTTTTACCTGCATAGATAGTTATTAAAGCACATGGCTATTTTATGAAAATTAGTTTTATTACCTGTTTTAAGATAACAAATCAACCCCAGCACTTGGGAAGCAGAGGCAGGCAGATTTCTGTGAGTTCAAGGGCAGCATGGTCTACATAGTTCAAGGTCAGCCAGGGTCATAGTGAGACCATGTCTCAAACAAACCAACAAAAACAAAAAACAACAAACAGAAAACAAACTAATCAAGGTTCGGAAGGAGACATAACTGAGGTAAGATTCTACAGCTTGAAATTAAATATTTTTATGTGTATGTGGCATAATCATGCGCGTGGTATATGTAAACATATATGTATGGTGGTGTGCACCTATGAATTTGCTGATAGGCTAGTAGCCAGCAAGTCTCAGTCATTCTCCTAGCTCCAACCCCACAGCCCTGGAGTTAGAGGCTTACGTGTGTCTGTGCCTGGCTTTTTACGTGAGCACTGAGGATTCAAATTCAGGTCCTCATGGCTGCACAGCAAGTGTTCCTACCCACTGAGCCCTCTCCCCAGCTGATGTCCTCACAAACCCGCTCCAGCCTTAAGAAAAGCTATAATGGGAAGCACTGTGAAGGTGAGGTTGATGCCAGGAAATGACTAGTGTAGAAACCCAAGTCAACAGAATGCTTTTCCTTCATGTAGCTCTGTGAATTCATTTAAATAGTGTTTAAGAGTTGTTTGTCTCTGGCAAAGCAACACTGGGAACCAGATTTTTGTCCAGAATTTGTCTTTGAAAAAGTTGTTTCTTTTTATCTTATGTGTATAAGTGCTTTATGTATGCACTTTATGTGTGTGTCTGGTGCCCACGGAGGATGGAAGAGGGTGTTGGATCCTTTGAAACTGGAGTTGTGGGTGGCTGTGAACTGTCACATGGGTACTGGGAACCAAACCTGGGTCCTCTGTAAGAACAGCCAGTGCTCTTAACATCACAGCCGTCTCTCCAGAATGGCTTTAAGTGGTGTCCCCAGAATTTATCTTTAAAATTTTAGAACCAGTGGGTTAGAATTGAGGTGCTGCAGTTGGACTGAGGAGAGGTGGGGATGGAGGAGTGACACACAATACCATTCTGTCAGTACAGCCCGGCAGAACAGAAGAGTTTTCTTATCCTCTGGACTGTGTTTTTACTTTTCCTGCTCTTAAAATCATGACGTCACTTAAAACAACAGATAATGACATTGTTTCAAACTCACCATTGCAAAGAAAAAAAATATTAGAAAGAGTCTTCATGAGACAGGACTACTGCCATTTTGCCACATTTGCTTATCTTCCTCCCTCCAAACAAACATTTCCTTCCACGTAGATGCAGTGGTGGTCTTTCATCACTTCCCTATAGATGTATGTCCCCAAACAAGGACATCTTCTTCTGTAACCATGGTATGATGAACAATGTCATGAAATTATCATGGACAAAATGCTCACAGACCTTCAAAGATCTTCCTCAGATTTCTTCAGCTGTGTCAATCAGATGAGCAAAGTGCATTTGGTTGTCAAGTCCTGAAAGCAATTCATGGCCTGAAACACCTCCTCCACCTTTAGCTCTTGTTAGCGCAATATTATTATTATTTTTAAAAACTCTGACAGGTCAATTATTCTGTTGCAAGTCTTTCAGTCTAAGGCTGGTTTTCAATTCCTATATCCTCATTACATTCAGGATTTACATCCTGGCAGGTAGGAACAGAGCAGAAGTGTCATTGTCTCTTTTCAGTACTCAGTATCAGGAAGTTAGAAATGTGTTCTGCCCCTGGTCATGTTGACTTCAACCCCCTGGGTAAGCTGCAATTACCTGTGAAGTCTAGCAATTTTCTCCCCATTTAAAAAATGTAGTATTATTATTAGCACATTATTCTTGTATTTGTAAGTGTATGTGTGTAGGTCAGAGGACAACTTGTTGGAATTGTTTCTCTTTTTCTACTGTGTGTGGCCTGGAGATTGAATTCTGGCTGTCTTTACCTGCTGAGTTATCTTTTATATTACTAAGTTTGAAAAAAATGTTCTGAAACATTTTCTTTAATGCTTTAAAATCCATTTGTTTATTTTTTAAAAAATTTATGTGTGTGTGTTTTGCCTGCGTGTATGTGTATGCATCACTGTGTGCTGGGTGCCCAAGGAGATCAGAACTCCTAGAACTGGAGTTACAGATGGTTATGAGCCACTGAGTGGGTGCTAGGAACCAAACCCAGGTCCTTTGCAAGAGCAACAAGTGCCTTTAACTGCCAAGCCATCTCTCCAGCTCCCGAGATATTTTCTTTTCTTTTTTTTAAGATTTATTTATTTATTATGTATACAGTATTCTGCCTACATGCATGCTTGTAGGCCAGAAGAGGGCACCAGATCTCATTATGGATGGTTGTGAGCCACCATGTGGTTGCTGGGAATTGAACTCAGGACCTCTGGAAGAACAACCAGTGCTCTTAACCGCTGAGCCATCTCTCCAGATTCCCCCCCCTCCAGATATTTTCTTATCTTACAAGATTCTGGTTCTGTGGCATTCAGTCCATTTAGAGTGCTATATAACCATTTACATTGCTATATAAGCATCCCCATCCTCCATCCCTAGAGACTTTTCCAAATCCCTTTTCTTCAATGTTCCTGAGACAGTAGGCCAAAGCCTTCCTCCCTGCACCTTCCCTGTGACCGTCTTAATCTGTTCCTGGGACTGGAGATGGTATGCAGAGCCTCACATATATCGGACAAGCACTCTACCACTGAGCTACAGCCCTGCTACTACTGGTTCTTTTTGTTCTAGAAATCCCAGAGGGCTCTCCCCCCTCATTGACACAAAGATACAACGAAGGCCAGCATTATGAACTCCTTCCTTCCTTCTCATCTTCTCTAATCCAAACTGCATGTACTTGGCTCCTCTCAGGCCAGAACCTGTCCATAGTAGACACAGCAGAAAAATAAGTAAGATCCCTTAAACTGCTGTGCCAGATCTGGATAATATTTTGTTTACGACCCACATTTTGTCTTCTTCCTACAATGTCTGTGCTAGGTGTCTTTTTTTTAGGCATATGGACGTCACTAGAAACCGGCCCCAGGAAGCTGCAATTTCATTTTTTCCTCTGTGATTTTTGACTACTTCAATACTTCCTAGGAACAGAATCTTACAACATTAGTATTTTTGTACCCTTTTGCTTCATATAACTATATGTTCTAGTTCCATCTGTGAAATTATCACTGGCAAAATGTGTTCTCTTTTTCCATATTATTTCATGTGTACAGGCATTTTGCTTTTATGTATGTTCATGCACCACCTTGTGCTGTGACCTTGAAGCCAGAAGAGGGCAACGAATCCCTTAGGACTGAAGTTACAACTGATTGTGGACTTTCATGAGAGTGCTGAGAATCAAACCCACATCCTCTTTAAGAGCACCAAGTGCACTTAACCACTAACCCATCTCTCCAGGCCCCAAACATGGCTTAGTTTTTGGACAGTACTCATGCTGTAGCCTACGCTGACCTGAGGTCCTAGTCTTCACATCTCCTCTCAAGGGCTGGGATTATATGTGTGTATCATCATGCCTCACCAGCAAAATGAATAATGAGTGTTAGTCAGATATCATCTGATTATTATGTGTCAGAATTTCCTCCTTCCTTTAGAAAAAAGGTAATGTTAAACCTGAGAATCATGAGTAGAAAAGACCAAATCCACTGTTATCTAATTAAAGCAATCTATATTTTGGGGGTGCTCCTGGGACTGACCACCTGGCTGTCTCACCTTAAGTCGGGATTTGAGAGAGCAGCTCCTGATGGCCTCTTGAGGTTCTTTTTTATAGGAGAGATAACAAAGGTAAGAATATTCATCATGGCCGGGTGGTGGTGGCGCACGCCTTTAATCTCAGCACTCGGGAGTCAGAGCCAGGCAGATCTCTGTGAGTTCAAGGCCACCCTGATCTACAGACTGAGTTCCAGGAAAGGCGCAAAGCTACACAGAGAAACCCTGTCTCAAAAAACCAAAACTAAAACAACAACAAAAAAACAAAAAACAAAAACAAAAAACCCAAACAAAAACAAACAAACAAACAAACAAACAAACAAACAAACAAACAAAAAAACCCAAAAGCCTTAACTTGCAAGGACTTAACCCAGGACAAACAGTAACTTATTATTCTTTTCTTTGTTTTTTTTTTTTTGAGACAGAGTTTCTCACGTAGCTCTGGCTGTCCCGGAACTCATTTGTAAACCAGGCTGACCTTGAACTCAGAGATCCATCTGCCTTTGCCTCCTGAGTGCTGGGATTAAAAGTGTGCATCACCACGCCTGGCTAGCAATTTATTTATTTACTGTTTTAACTGCATACAGAACCCTTAACTGGCAAGGTACATTTTTCCTGTTTTGGTATCCCATTAACTTGCAAGGTATATTGTTCCTGCTTCAGTCTCACAGTATATATACTTTCTATCATATGTAGTCATATTTTGTTTATCTGCTCACATGTTGGTGGACTCCCTGCTCCTTTGGTACTTAACTATTGTGAATGAGGTTACTATGAATACGGAAGTACAAACATATCACTTAGACCATGCTTTCAATTCTTTTGGGCATAAGTCGTTATTTCTATTACTATTATTACTTTTCTTTTGGACCAAGGGTCTCATATAACCCGGCTGTTTTCTCCTTCCTGTCAAGTTTCTTAGGGAAAAACGCTTTGAGACTGTGTAGAATATCTTGCCGTTTTTTTTTTTTTTTTTTTTTTTTTTTAGCATCAATTGATTCATATCTGAATCAGTTATTTCAATGGCTGCCAAGTGGAATTTTCCTAATATCACTCCATCTTCATTTTTGTGTTGGCATTCTACTGTAGGTAAGAGAATTCTTCCCCCTTTTTTATGATTATGGACTCATTTTATTCATGTACTCTGGGGACATTTTATTGTTCTGAAAAATTCTTTCCTTTGTGACTGTCCAAGTTTTGGGGATACACGGTGAACTTCTGTATTTCTTTGCCATTCACCATCAAGCAAAAGGCGAGGGCAACCTGACTTCCCCACACGGAGATCACACTTTAGCCGCCAACCCTCTCATTTAGTCAGACTGGCGCAAATTTCCAAGTTGTACACTGGAGCTCCAAGGACCGTCGGCCATGTCTCAAACTACACTTCCCAGAAGCCTCCCAGGACAACGTCATCAGAAAGTGCCACGCGCCGCTCAGGCTGCAGGCTTCCGAAGCCGGCTGAGGCGGCTGCGACATGGCGGACGTGCTGAGCGTTGGGGTGAACCTGGAGGCATTTTCACAGGCCATCAATGCCATCCAGGCGCTGCGCTCCAGCGTGAGTAGGGTGTTCGACTGCCTTAAGGATGGCATGCGCAACAAGGAGACGCTGGAGGGCCGCGAGAAGGCCTTCATCGCGCACTTCCAGGACAACTTGCATTCGGTCAACCGGGACCTCAAGTAGGTACTGGCTGAAGGAATCCGTGTCGAGGACCCTCCTGGCACCTATCCCACCGGGATCCCACGCCAGTCTTTCCAGTCACGGGCCGCTCTCCCTTGTCCTCAGTCCGCTGTTTCTTTTCGCTCGTCTCCAGGTCCCTGCCAGCCCCTCAGGGACACCTTGTCCCCGCTCCCGTTACCTAGTATTCGTGCTGTTGGCCATTTGGTCCAGGGTGTCTTCTGCGGTCCTTGGTCCCCGCTGTGGCGGTCTTATTCTGAGGAGGAAACGAGCTCTTCGCAGGAATTTCCACTTCGCCGATCTTGCCAGGTTTCTTACCTGTAGGCCCTTGGGCACCAGCACATCTGGACATACCTGTTAACGCTGTCTCAGGCTCAATTGAGTACCCGTCGATCCGATGAGCTCCAGTTCCCGTCCTCACAGTTCGGAATTGATCAGTTCTACCTCACGTCACCCTCAAACACTACCTCTTTCCATTTCTCCTCAGCACTGCACTCACCTCCATTCCTTTTGTTCAGCTCTTTCTCAACAGAGACCTCATCTCACATTTGTTAACTAGGCTAATCCCTCATGCCTATCCTCTTTCTTTTCTTCCTTCCTTCCTTCCTTTCTTTCTTTCTTTCTTTCTTTCTTTCTTTCTTTCTTTCTTTCTTTCTTTCTTTCTTTCTTTCTTTCTTTCTTTCTTTCTTTCGGAGGAAGGATTTATTTAGGTTCACAGTCTTAGAGGACTCAGTTCACTACAATGGGAAAATCACATAGGAGCAGCTTAGCCCCTAATAATTCTTAATTTGTGGTCCTAGTGATTACATACTTACTTTTGTTCTTACAAGACTCCCTTTACTTCATTAGTATGTTAAGAATTGACTGAGCTGGGCAGTGGTGGCACACACCTTTAATCCCAGCACTCAGGAGGCAGAGGCAGGCGGATCTCTGCAAGTTTGAGGCCAGCCTGGTCTACAGAGACGGTTCCAGGACAGTCAGCGCTACATAGAGAAAAGAATTAACTGAGAGGACATTTGTCAGATGCCTGGTACATAATAGGAACTCTCCTCCACCCCCTCAAGACAGGGTTTCTTTGTATATCCTTGGCTGCCCTCTGACTGGATCTGTAGCCCAGGCTGGCCTCAAACTCAAAGAATCTGCCTGCCTCTGCCTCCTGAGTGCTGGGTTTAAAGGTGTGCATCACCATGCCCAGAAGTAGGTACTTCTTGTTTGCCTGAACTTGTATTCTATTTTTGTCTTAGAAGGTTGGAATGGAAGGACTTTGGCCTTTTTGTTTGTTTGTTTGTTTTGTTTTTTGTTTTTCGAGACAGGGTTTCTCTGTGTAGCTTTGTGCCTTTCCTGGAACTCACTCTGTAGCCCAGGCTGGCCTCGAACTCACAAGAGATCTGCCTGCCTCTGCCTCCCGAATGCTGGGATTAAAGGCGTGTACCACCCCCGCCCGGCTGGATTTTGGCCTTTTACTTCTGAAATTGACCGTAACAGGAACAGCATCTGGTGAGCTAGTCGGAATCTGTAGATAGATTGGGCTTTCTTTCTCCCATCTCATGTCCCTCCCTCCACAGGGCCTGGTTCCAGCCCAGGGCCTTGCACGGGTCAGGCAGGTTCTTCACTCCTTAGCTAACCCCCCAGGACTCCCTGCACCCTCCAGTTTGGTCTGGCGGGATGGAGGAGCAAGTGGTGGTGAAGTAGGGTGCCTTCCCTCCCCTGGATTCCACACCCCTTCTTAAATCCCACCTGCACACGTTTTGATTGCAGTGTCCCCAACAGGTAATCCTTGCCCTGCTTGAGGGTGACATGCTCCCACCCGTCACCACCATCACACACATACTTCCATTTCAGGTTCTTTCCTCTGCTTTTCTAATGGGAGGTTCCAGCCCTTTTCACTTTAGAAACTTCAGCAGTGTGGACATTCCTCTGACTTATTAAATGTATAGCAGTGCCAATAAGAAGGGGGCTGAAGAGTCTGGACTGGATGCTGCATGGGAGCGGTTCACAGAGGCTTGTTGGCAGTTGGGGCAGCTCCTCAGAGTCCACTCCTGGGGTGTGTGCTTTCACTGTCGGCTCGCTTTCCTAAGCTTCTCCCTAGTTTCCCTGCTGGACTGAAGTGTGTTTGTTTGACACAGCCTCTCAATGGTGTCTTGCCATTCCAGTTGTTTATTTTATCTCTTTGTCTTGCTAAAGCTTTGCCATCTGTGAAGCACCGTGCACAAATCTATCCCAATGTGAAATGATAAATAATCCTTTTCAGGTTTATTCAGGTCCTTGCTGCTCTGCCAAATGGAGTGAGCTGCACATGGGTCCGAAAATCCTGAATGAGAGGCAGTGTTATACCACACTGCAAGATCACAGAACGTCTCCTCCCCGCTGTGGATGAGTCTGAGTTGTTAAATCCTAATTTCTGGGAAACTTACTGTTTCTCTGTACCCTTAGCTTTATTTTCCCTCTGGAATGGCATGAGACAGCTATATTTTGTTTTGTTTTGTTTGCCCCACTGTGTAGCCCTAATTGGCTCTGGAACTCCCTATCTAGACCAGGCTGGCCTCAAATTCTCATGGATCCACCTGCCTCTGCCTCCCCAGTGCTGGGATCAAAGGGATGGGCCACCATAACTGGTTTTAAAAGGTCTGTTTGAAATGAAAACTCTCAGGCGTTCACTTCTTAGCCCTAAGTCTTTTTCCAGAACTCTTCTTAAGAGACTTGTGATGGCATCCAGCCTTGAGCAGTATGCTTGGCCTTCATGGAGTGAAGCGGACTCAGGTTTATGTAGTGTCTCTCTTTACTTTTAGTGAGCTGGAACGTCTGAGCAATCTGGTAGGCAAACCGTCTGAGAACCACCCTCTTCACAACAGCGGGCTGTTAAGCCTGGATCCTGTGCAGGACAAAACTCCACTCTACAGCCAGCTGCTGCAAGCGTACAAATGGTCCAATAAGGTAAGGGGGTGCTGTAGATGGAGCTGACAGAGCAAAACCCAGTGTTTCTCCCAGCAATGCAGAACAAGAGAGCAGGTTCTCTTCTGCATCTCGGAGTCTTCGTGGGCTGCAGAGTTGGAATTTTAGGGTTTCCTGTAAGTGATGTTTCATCCCTTTGAAGCCTTTGGAGTTGATAATGATGCTCAAGTAATTACATTTGAAAAGGAATCCTAGATCAGCTGTGCTTAGCCTGGAGATTGGGTGTGGAGAGCAGATTATGGAACCCTGGATGATATATGAAGTGTGTTGTGGTATGTTACATGTAGTGTGCTGTAGTGTGTTACATACACTGTGTTGTGGTGTTACATACAGTGTGCTGTGGTGTGTGCAGTGTGTGCATCTGTCCTAGCTTCCCTCAGTTTACCAGGAGGTCCTGACTGTTACAAGTTTAGACTGGTGATGGGAAGGCTTAGCCACTCAGACTTTTTTATGGTCTTGCATTGTCTTTTCTCTGTCATGGTGGAAGATTATCTGGAGAGTGCTACGGATTAGATTATGCTCCACTTTCTCCTAAACCCATTTTAACATGTGCTACAGAGTGTGACTTTTGTGATGTCGTTGAGCAAGCAAGTCCATGGCGTGGCCCTGGGAAAGCTGGAAGAGGAGAACTGAACAGTAGTCTAAAATGACAGGAACCGCTGGGCTCACAAACCCAGAAGCAGTTACTTCCCTGCGAGTTCCTTTGTTTGTCTGCTGTGTGTTGTGTGTTTTCCTGCTGACGGGAAACTGGCACATACTTTCGGGACAGGTTTGGAAGCCCTTCCCAGTACACTCGGATAACTCCTGAGACCTGTTGATTGTGAACAGCTGTGCTCCCCCAGGCCCACCCTTTGCCCTCTCCCTCCTGGCCTCTCCCTCTTGGGTCTTGGTGACAGATGAGCCTTGATAGTTTTTCTGCTGTGTGATTTTTTTCTTTGAATTTCTCTGGCGGGCTTCTTTTAGTATTCAGTTTGAAGTGAGTTGGAGATTCACAAAGATGATTGTCACCAGGGACTAAAAGAACTTGGACTCTGAATATATTGGTTTGGCTTTTAAGACCTTTCCTCCAAATTCTGTGGTACCAGGTGTAGAAACCCACCCTGGAGTTGGAGGAAACTTCAGTGCATCAAAAATGATCAATGAAATGGTCAGGAACTCCCTGGTTTGAAGCTGAGCTCATGAGGGTCAAGGCGTGCTTGGCTGTGTCACTCACGTGCTTCTCAGGGCTTACTTGCTGTTGTTGCCCTGAGACTCTTGTGGTGGGAGAAAGGATGGCCTAGCAGCTGCAGAGTTCTGCATCCTTATGCCTAGAGAGCTCCCAGTGACTGTGGCAGGCCCTGTGTGGTGGGGTCCTTGCAGAGGTTCATTGTTTCAATGCGTGGGAGTCGGAGCTTGGCTCATTGGAGTGATTCTCCTTGGTAATGGAGAAGACTGTTTCCTAAAAGAAGAGTGTTATTAGTCTGTTTTTGTTACTGTAATGAAGAACCTGAGGTAGACTAACTTTATAAATAAGAGGGTGTATTTAGGCCTTGGTTTTAGAGATGCTGGGTCAAGGTGCTCATTGGCTTGATCCTGGTGAGGACTTCATAGCAGAGAGTACCGTAGCAGTAGGTGAGTATGTAGGAGGGACAGATCTCCTTGTCAGACAGGAGGTCAGAGGGCTGGTGTCCCCCAGTCACTTCTGAGGACATGTCCCCAGTTGACCTCTTATTAGGTTCCACCTCTTAAGGGATCATTACCATGCTAAGGACAAACCCTCTCACCAGTGAAGATTGGTGGGAGGTGACAACACCCACTTAAACATACCCAACCAGAGCAGAAGACACCAGGCAGGAACAGTGGCAGTTGCTGGGGCCAGGGCCTCCTGCTTTCTAGACTGCCCTGTGGAAGCTTCCTGGTTTTCCTGGGGGTGCGCCTGGGATCTGAATGTGAGTTTGCCTGGTAAGTGGCTAGAAGCTGGTCAGCAGATGTGTGGCTGGATTTGACTCCCAGAAAATCCTCTTTGGATGAGGAAGTCCTGTTGCTGTGTCACAAGGGTAAAGAAACCCGAGTGATGAGAGTTTTTCAGTGGGACAATTTGGGCTGGGTGACAGAGACTGCTATCTGAGGTGACTGGTCTTACATTGAAGTGATGGCAATTTCCATTTGAACAGCGCTACTTTTATAACTTAAGGAGTCAGATTGTTTGGCTGTGGAAACAAGTCCTGGCCCTTGCCTTTGTCCCAAGGAGGGGAAAAAGTGTATTAAAAGAAATAAATATCATGTGTGTGGAACTCTTGCCTCAAGATGCCACAGGTTAAAATATTTATTGAAGCTTGTCATAAACTATGAAATCCTATAGCCAGTGTTGGGAGCTTTGGAGGTTTTAGGCATGGCCCTGACATGTGGTGATATGCTTATAAAGCCACAGTGTTCTCTCAGTAGTCCCCTGTCACCAGCAGAAGAGTTCAGCTTCTTGTGTTAGAGCCATGCAAACTGAAGCCCCATGAACTGGCTTTGTCATAGCTCCTAGATGGGTTACAGTTTGAGTGTGGTAGTTGTTGTTGTTGTTGTTTTCCCTGAAACTTGATGGTTAAGTTTTCAACTTAGAAAACATTTCTCCCTTTTGGCCACATCTTAGAAATTCATGTGACATTTTATTTATACTTTTTTTTTTTTTTAACCTATTTAGTGTGCATGCATTTCCATGGTTTCAAAAGGCAGGGAAGACAAAATACATGGTATGTGGGTCTTTAAACTTTTACTCCTTCCAGGGCAGACATTACTAATCAACTGTTGTATTCTTTCCTGCTCAGGCTGTTTATGGATTGGCTCTGAATTGTACAAATGTTCTATGGCTAGGCTGCAGGAGACTTGACTTCTATAGAAGGACATGGCCTCTAATCTTGCTGTTACTTATTTCTTCCACACCTTACTCAGGGAAAGACTTAGGATTTTGAGATCCATAAAACCAGAAAGATAAGAAGAAAGTCAGGATGAGAGTGCCTTATGTATATTTCTCCAATAAACGAAAGAAATAGCCTCAAGACAGAAAGCAGTATTCTCATTTCCAGCTGTTAACATGCAAGAGGCCAATCATTAATTATGTTTTTCTTGCTTCTGTAAATGAAAAGAGATTTTAATTGCGAAAACATTCGCCATTCATCATTTTGTCCGAGGAATTTAAAGCAGTGCGTGCAGTAATGTGTGAAGGGGAGTTGGGTGTCTTGCCCGGGTCAGCTTTCTGCGCTGTGGCCGAGAATGGAAGGACATGGGAAAAGACTCTGACACCACCCATTATGTGGTGGACTTTGAAGGTCTCGTGCATGTCTAATGACTACTCATTTTCTTGGGGGGAGTTTTCCTCATTTTTGTAAAGTCAGTTGGAGTATTACATGGTAGTTGGCTTAATTGTTAGACTAACACATTCAAAGATTAATTTGATGAAACGCTGTCAAATCGCTGTGAGCAGCACTTTCCCCATGCTGATTCGGGGAAAGAGCTGCGCTTCTAACTCTGATGCACCTATAGATAATTGTTCTGCAGAAGGGTGACAAGCTCTCTCGACTTGGGCAGAAAATAATTGGCATCAGTGCTGTCCCTGCTGTAGTCAGTGTAGACTTTGTCACTTGTTATGCTCAGACATGAGTGACTGACTTGTCCTGAAGTCCCTTTCTGAGGACTCCAGCCTCCTGTCACCAGGCTTTTAACTTCAGGCATTGATGGTTTTCACTTGTTTGTGGCAGAAGGCTGCTTTGTGTAAAGTCCTCTGTGGTCCCAGTAGGAGTTTGATCCCAGGAACTCCTGTGCCTGGATTAGGAGGTCCACAGATGCTCAAGTCCCTCACAAAAAATGATGCTGTATTTACATTTACATTTAACTACATACATTGCCTTCTCCTCTTGTTTTTCTGTGCTTTTGGAGATGGGTTCTTGCTGTGGTGCCCAGGCATCCGCCAAGTGATCCTTCTCCCCCAGCCTCTTGAATAGCTGGGATCTAAGTGTGTGCCGCACCGTCACTGGGTGGCATAATACCCAAGACAGTGCAATTGCTGTACGATGGCTGCTGTGCTCACTGGATTGCCCAGGTGATAATGACGAGGAGGAGGAGTCTGTAGACATTCAGTATAAGAGCAGTATTTTCCCCTGGGCGGTGGTGGCGCACGCCTTTAATTCCAGCACTTGGGAGGCAGAGGCAGGCGGATCTCTGTGAGTTCGAGGTCAGCCTGGGCTACCAAGTGAGTTCCAGGAAAGGCGCAAAGCTACACAGAGAAACCCTGTCTCGTAAAACCAAAAAAAAAAAAAAAAAAAAAAAAAAAAGAGCAGTATTTTCCATTAGGAGTTGGTTGAACCTGCAGATTCGTCGACAAGAACTAAGGGAGGGCTCATGGCATCTGCATAGAAGAGCCGGCCATGATTTTGCTTTTCCTTGGTGATACTGGGAGTAACAAAGATTCCAAGTATTTGAGTTGGGAAAGGCCAGCAGAGCAAGATGCTGTTGCTGCTTCTGTCCCTCCTCCCTCCCTTCCCCCCTCCTCCTTCTTCCCTCCCTCCTCCTCCCCTCTTCTACTTTTCTAACATCTTTAATGTTTACTTATTTATTTATTTTTGTTTTTTTCCAGACAGAGTTTCTTGGTGTAATAGTCCTGACTGTCTTGGAACTTGCTTTGTAGACCTGTCTGGCCTTGAACTCAGAGATCCTCTGCCTTCCTAGTGCTGGGATTAAAGGCGGGTACCACCACCACAAGGCCTAATGTTTTATTTTTAAAAGAAAGTTTTTAGGCTTGATGTGGTGGGGTACCCCTTTAATCCCAGCATTTGAAAGCAGAGGCAGGCTGACCTCTGTGAATTCCAGGGCTACAATGGTGAGATCCTGTCTAGGGATAAAATAAAATAAAAATAAAAAACAAGGTTTTTGTTGTTGTTGCTCCAAGAACTCAAGTTACTCCATGGCTTTAAGTTTCTGTGATGGTCATCTGCCACATCCATCTTCTTTATTTTATTTTATTTATTTATATTTTGTATGAGTGCTCTGCATGTATACCTGCATGCCAGCAGGGGGCATCAGGTCCTATTATAGTTGGTTGTGAGCCACCATGTGGATGCTGGGAATTGAACTCAGAACCTCTGAAAGAGCAGCCAGTGCTCTTAACCGCTGAGCCATCTCTCCAATCCTGCCACATCCATCTTGCATGTGCACATTTGAGACAGGGTCTCATGGGGCCCTGGCTGGCCTTCAGTTCAGGATGGCCTTGAACGTGTGATCCTCCAGGCTCCACCTCTTTGAAAGTGTGCTTTCTGATTTTTGCATTCTGGGACTGGTAGGTCTGGGGTTGTTTTATGGTACAGCACTGAGCCTTTCCTGTGGAAACCCTGTCTTGTTTTTAGGGTAACCTGTAAATCCCAGAGGGGAGGCACCACACCCATCTTGTTCTTTGCTGGGTGTTCCCAGAACCATGCAAGGAGTCTGGTAGACAAGCAGAGTAGACATGCAATACGAATTCCCCCAGGGAAGGGGCTGGGGATGTAGCTCAGGGGAGAGTGCTTGCTTAGCATAGCATGTGGAAACAAAAACAGAAATCACTTCTGAAGGAATCAAAGGAGAAACAGAGTCTTTTGTGTTGATTTTCATTCAGGACCCATCTGTGGCTTGCTTGCTTGTGTGTTTGATGAAGTGTGAAGTCTAGTTGCACTGTTAGTAGAAGAGAGAATATTCCAGGGCCTTTGAGGGCCTGGACTGGCTTCCAGGAGAGTAATTTGGGAAGGTCAGGCAGAGGTCAGTTGGTAGGCGATGGTAAGCTCTCTGAGGGCTGAGCCTAGCAGTTTCATTTGTGAGTGTTGTCATCCAGGATGCCTTTCTTAGTGGACCAGGCCCAGTGGTCCAGTGCTTAGGAGGGGACAGAGCTTGGTGGGAGCCCCTGGGTGGACTCAGTCAGGCTAATTTGAAACGGATGCAGGTTTTCTGTGATAGATGTCACTTTTACAGCAGTGCAGAAGCAGTGCAGAAGCAGTGTGGGAAGAACAGGGTCAACTCCACCAGCCTCCTGAGGTTTACCCACTTTGTGAAGTTTCAATAATTTCTTGAGAGAGAGAGAGAGGTGTGTGTGCGCACGCGCGCGCAAATGCAGGTGCTCGCAGAAGCCAGAGGCCTACACTGGGGGTTGTCTTCAGTTGCTCTTCCCATTGTTTTTTGAGCTGGGGTTTTTCACTGAGCCTGGAACTCACTGACTCGCCTAAGCTGGCTGGCCAGGGAGCCCCAGGGATCTGTCGCTGTGATAGAACACTGAGCAGAAACAGCTCAGGGCAGGGAAGGCTTTATTCTGCTTCGCACTCCATTACCCCCGAGGAAAGTGGAGACAGGAACTTGAAGGCACTTACTGTTCCACACAGCAGTTCCTCTGACCAAGGAACTCACTTCACAGCCAGTGAACTACAGCAGGAACCGTGGAGGATGCTGCTTCCTGGCTGGCTCTTGGCCTGGCTTATCCTCAGCTAGCTTCCTTATACAATTCAGGATCACCTAGCCAGGGCTTGTACCACCCACGGTGGACTGGCCTTCCTATGTGGGGGTCCCTGCAAGCATCAAGGCTAGCAGGGAAATGAAGCATGAGAGGAAAGAAGGGAAGCTAAGCTCAGCCTGACTTAGTTGGTGCTGGTTCAGAGTTCTAGAGAGTCTGACAGGAGGTGGTTTATTGTAAGCATGTTTAAACATGGTACAGTGTTGGATCAAGACAGTCCCTGACAGACCTACCCACAGAACAGTCTGATCTGGGCAAATCCCCAGTTAAGACTCTTCCTTTCAGATGACTCTAAGCCATGAAAATTGGTACTTAACTAGGACACTTGTACAAACAGGGCCTTGTGCTTGCATATAAGCACTTTACTGACGGAGCCATCATCCGTCACTGCCTATCAATAATTTCTGTTCTAGTGTCTTCTTTTGCCAACAGGCCCAGCCCTGACCGTGTTCTGTGCACTAGTTCACGTAGGTGATGATGGGAAATACAGTTACTTAAATATTTGTTACTATGGGACCTGGTACTATTCTGGGAAAGGTGTTAGGTACCATTTCTCCCCAACCGGGTCTCATAGCACCTGCTGTCATGCAGCCAGCCTGCTGGCAGAGTGGCCCGGTTGGTATTGACTGTCTAGTTAGCCTCAGACCTGGCACCTCCCCTTTCATGGCAGGCACGGCAGAAGGACTGCAGCGCGACGCCACCAAACAGGAAACGACATCAAAGCAGATGCTGCACATGCCCTGAGCTTGGACCCGCATGGGCCTGGATGCAGGTTTTAGAGTCAGGCTGCCTGGGTTCTGATCCAGCTCTGTACTCATCCAGTGCCTTGGCTAAGTGATAAACTTCTTGCTGAGTGAGGGTGTCCTGACTGAAATGAGGCTAGAACTAGGGTTTGTATCATAGCGTTGGTGAAGTAGACGTAATGTCTATAAGATGCATTGGCTGTTGATGCTGGCATGTAGCTCAGCAGTGGATCACCTATCTGTTTTAGCATGCGAGGGGTCCTTAGCTAACTCCCACATAGTAAGCACTGAATGAATGTGGCTGTGCTC
>CABHPQ010167061.1:41946-70734 GCA_902168405.1 Peromyscus aztecus | reverse complement strand
TTTTTTTTTTTTTTTTTGTTTTTTCGAGACAGGGTTTCTCTGTGTAGCTTTGCGCCTTTCCTGGAACTCACTTGGTAGCCCAGGCTGGCCTCGAACTCACAAAGATCCGCCTGGCTCTGCCTCCCGAGTGCTGGGATTAAAGGCGTGCGCCACCACCGCCCGGCTAACAAGATGTTCTTAATGTGTCTTTTAAAGGTCCAATGGCTGAAATCATATCTTACTCCTTTTAGGTCCAAGTCATAACACTGGATATGTTTATATCCCATTCATCTATACATGGGCTTGATTAGACATGAGTTTGCTGGTATTAGAGTTGAGATACAAAAATACCAAACAATCACAGGTATTAGAGGGAAACTGAAACATTGTACCACATTGTTTTATAATCAGCAACTTTCCCTTTTCTTGGTATCAGGGACAGTGATGTAGAAGCAACATGCTAAGTCAGTTTCACTCCTGGACACATTATTGTCCATGCTGCTTATACTATACTGCCACCAGATTTCTAGTTTCTCAAAAATTATTTAGATATAAAAAAACATGAAAAGTTACTAAGATTTTATAGGGTTTTTCTAAGAAGCCACATGGCAGAATAGAATTGGAGTGGGCTGCAGGTTTGAGTGCCATTTACTATTTCTCATCATGTAAGTTACTTGTACACTGGGAATCATTTGTTGTAAATCTACCTGTAATGGATGTGGGAGTCAAATAAAGCACTACATGTATAAGTAATAACTTATGAACCAACTCTTGTAGATTCAGGAGAGGCATATATAAGCTACTGGCTATTCTGAATCAACTTGTGTGATATTTCATTGTGACTAACGACTTTCTGACAATGTCAGTGGGCAGCTGGACAAGATGAGAGTCAAGACAGGGGTCAGCTATGAAGAACACATATTCTGTTTCAGCCTCCCCATCCTCATCCTTATCACTCCTTTTTTTTTTTTCTATAGCTGGAAGGAGAAAAACACCCAAGGAAGAGAGAGGACATGGCAGCCTGTATTTCCCTCTGAATAACTCCATCTGTGACAGAGCTCTGAAAGCTATGAGAAGAAGGGAACTTTCTGAACTGGATCTCTGAGAGGAGAAGGGGCTAGAAATGTCTTCTGAATAGAGAGATATGTGAGAAGGTGCACAAACGGTGCATACTCATGCTAAATTCATGTGTGAAGTGAGGAACGGGAAATAAGGCTTGGCTCAAACTCAACCCGATTTTTTTTTTTTTTTTTTTTTTGCCTAGAAGTTTTAGGAGGAAATTTGACTTGCCTGGTCCTATAGCTCAAGCTTGTGACTTAGCTTATTTGACGACTCCTTACTAATTGCTCCTGTTTAAATTTGTTTGACATTCTCTTTCATACTTAAATGGGGGTCTATGTGAGCAACCACTTGCATGGCTGCCATGAAAGGTAACATCCACAGCCTGGGGAAATACTGCTTTTTAGATTTTTAGTGCTTTGCCTTCCTACAGCTCAGAGTTGTCTTTTCTTGAGTTAGCTAGAACTTATTCTGTCTTTGTTTTTTTTTTTTTGTTTTTTTTTTAGTAGGGATTTGAAATTATTTCTCAAAAAAATAATTTTGAAATTAGTTTGTTCATGTGGGTGCTTGGATGATAAGAAATTTAAAATTTAAAACTCTTAAAGGGAACATGAAAGATGCCACTAACACTAATAGAGTTAGGGATAGAAATCTATGGAAAATGTTTTCTGGGAAACTTGATCAAATATCACTTTTGATTTGCAATTGAGTAGGAAACATGAAGTGCTGTGTGTAGCAATGTAGGGATGACTAGCCAATATTTCTTCAGGTTCCTTTCTTGGAAAATTAGTTTAGTACTGAGCACTTTCCAAATACAAGACATTATGGATCAAAAATCAAAGAAATAAGAGAAATAGCAGTGTCCTTATGGAACACCTACCTCTTTAAGACATACAATCATATAGCATCATTTTCTTAACTTGTGATTTGTCACTTAGTGGGTAGCAGCATGGGAATTTAATGCCAACATTCCTAATACAATTTCCACTTGAAATCTTTCTAATTCAAGGTATGAGCTATAGATATTGGGAGTACTTGGGTTAAAGTGGTGGTTGGGTTGTAGAGAAAAGAAAGAGGAGGGAGATGACGTTTCATATTTCTCAAATCTCACAATCAGATTTATTTTCTGTGTAAGCCCAGGCCACAGGGTCATGCAGCACTGTCTGTGGGAGAGGCAAAGCACCTTATGTGCTTAATTCACAGAGCTGAGGTGCTCTGTGGCCTTATTCTTGAGAGGCCAGACAACATCAGTAAGCTTCTCACCATGATGCGTCAATAAGAGAGCTACAAAACACAAGGGTACAGAAATCTACTGGCTTAATGGTGTGGGCTATGATTTGCCTTGCACAGACTTATCTTCTTACCTTGTTAATAACCTTCTCTTGATTCCTTCAGTGGAAGGAAAAGCAGATGCACAGTTGGAAAAGTAGATGTCTCAAACAGCACAGGTGGGAGGAATTTAAAATGGGTTCTGTGGTGGCTTGAAAGAAAATGGCCCCCAAAGGGAGTGGTACTATTAGGAAATGTGACCTTATTGGAGAAGTGTGTCACAGTGGGGGTGGTCTTTGAGCTCTCTTTTGCTCAAGCTTCCGTCAGTGTGACTGTTAGTTGACTTCTTGTTGCCTGCAAGATGTAGGACTCTCAGCTATTTCTCCAGCACCACGTCTGCCTGCTTGCCATGTTCCCCGTCATGATGATAATGGATTGAACCTCTGAAATTGTAAGCGAACCACCCCAATTAAATGTTTTCTTTATAAGAAAACATATAAGAGTTGCCATTGTCATGGTGCCTTTTCACAGCAATAAAAACCCTAAGTAAGGCAGTCCCAGAGTAAAAATGAAACTATATTAGAGAGCAGGACTCTGAAAACTGACTTTTGTATTTCCCACCACTCTTTGGCATACTCTAGTCCTGAGTAGGAGGTCCCTCATGGGGAGTGACTAGGAAGAAACTGGAAGCTGGTATGGCAGGTCATATATGATGAAGATCTGTGGCTGCTAACAAGGAAGCTATGTCAATTGCTTCCCCCATGGAATGGGATGAAACCTTTCTTGAGTGTCAATCACTCTCATTCAGTCGGGTCTCCTACCCTGACAGTGTTACCCAGAGCTAGAAAGCCTGAGGAACTGGGCACCTTCTCAATTTTCAGTCTATTCAGTGGAAGAAAGGGCTCTTCACCGTGATTTCTCCTTAAAAATCAGAGGAGCAGGGTGGAGTATCCCAAGGACATCTTGGGAAGTGGAATTCCTCGTTTACTCTGAAGTGTTCAGTTCCTTATCAGATAAAGCAAGAGTTAATTTGCATGAGATGGCTTCTCAGTTAGAAGACTCAGGGTTGGAGCCACGTGGGTCTGAAAAGGCTCTTGGAAGGACAGCATCTAGACTTAGGACAAGAGACCACAGAAGTCACTTAAAGTGAAATAAAGTCACTCCATTCAAGGGTTATACAAACCTTTGCCTTTAGGCTTTAGCAACTACAGACTACTAATTTTATTGGCTTGTGAGTAGGTTCATTCCAAAAGTTAGACTTCATACTGGGGACTCTTATCCTCTCTTTTCTACCAATTGCGTTGTTTTCCCAGTCCTGTATGTCCCTTATGGTTGCTGGCCTTTAGCAACTACAAATATAGAATATTGAGTCAAATTGGAATTCCAGATTACAAAAACTTTTTTTTTTTAGCTTCAGTATATACAGTGCAATATTAGGGACATATTTATGTTAAAACAAATTATCTCACAATTACGTGAAATTTGACTAGCTGGGCATCCTCTACTTATTTGGAAGTGGAAGTCCTGTCTTTGCTCATACTCTTTACAAAGATTTAGCAGTTATAGTGTGCTTGTTTTGAAACTGCCCAATCAGACCAGTTTGTATCATTAAGGGAAAATATATGATAACATAGAAACTTCAAATGCTTCTAGCATTTGAAGTTCTTTTAAAACAAGTTATTGTATATGAATACTCCTACTGTATATCCTAAGAAGCATATGCAAAGTCAAGAGCCAGAATGTGTCTTGAATTAAATGGGGATTCTTTTAAGATTGTTCTAGCATGTAATATTTAAGTTTCACTGTGGAATATATCTATATCCACAAGTGAAAATATTTATTTTATCATACAATGAAAAGGTAAACATGAAGGACTCTTTCCTCCATACTCATTAAGTAGATACCTTCAGACATTATGTATTTCTCCACGAGAACTGTTAATCAAAAACACTAATACATTTATTTTTATAAAAGTAAAAATGACAAGGTAATCTATAGAGAAAGAAAACAGATGAAGACTGCCCAGAATAGGATGGGAAGCTGGGAATGTGGGAAGGGGAGATTTATAACCCCAAAGGGAAACTATTAGGGATGATGGATGTATTTACTATCTTGATTGTGGTAATGGTTTCATAGATATTTGCATATTTAAAACCTTATGAAATTATACTACTAAAATGTGCAACTTATTGAATCAATTATATTTCAATAAAGTCAAATGAAATTTAAATTGTTACAAAATGAAAATAGTACGCAATAAGCTGTATTAGAATTTTAAAGCATTTTCTAATTTGATACTGTAAACTCCATTAAGAAAACTACACTGTGTGTTAGGATAACTAGATCCAAGGAGAGTTCCATGAAGAAAAGATGTATGTATTATTTATCTCAAATACTAAAACCTCAAATGCTGGCAATAGCTCTAGTATATAAAATAGGTACGGACTGTATTTTGGATGGGTAGATAAATAGAAGCCATATAATCCCAAAGTCTAGCCAGCAGAGAGATATAATGATTTGAATTGGAAGATATATCAGTTATGCCTGGCTGCTAGAAGCAGGGTCCCAAGCACAGTGCATATATCACACAAGTGTGTAGTCTTCCATGCAGTAGTATTTCAGTGTAAGCAGACAAGGCTGGTGGGTGAAATCCCAAAGGCTTGAGGAACTTGAGACTCCTGTTTTTCTGCTTTACAACATATGGCTTCCATTCCCAAGGACAACTGAATTTCCCAGGTGACACTGGGGAGTTGTGGCTATGATACTTGACTTCTAGACCACAAAACAGGAAGGTAACAACTTCTTTTCGCCAAGGTTGATCCTTGTAAAGGGTCTACTCTGAGAAGTCCCCCATGTTGTTATTCCATTGCCTCTGCTGCACCTCCTAGGGAGGGACTCTTGAGAATGTCTGGTATACCTCAGATGTTATAGTATGCAAATAAAACTCAGGTTTCTGACAGCAGAGAAATATGAGGTAGTACCCAGCCTTTACCTTTGAGGGACTCCATATTACTTTAGTGAAGACTAATTTTCTTATTTTCTAGATCATAGCTGAATGGCAATCATTTAGGAACATACAAACACATTTCTAGGCCTAGCTTAATGGATTCAATCTTTGATTTCATCTCAAACACTGGGTCCACATCACACAGATTGGAAATAAAGCAGCTATACCTAGAGGAAGCCAGTAACACTGAATTCCAACACACAGATTCATTCTTCCACCAAGCAAGAAATACAGGTCAAAGGCCATAATAATAAAAACATTGCCCAGGTTCTTTTATTTTGTTGTATTGCATATTTCTTAAGACAAATGGGTTATTGCCTAAGGCTCAGAAATCTTTTGCTATATAGGGATTTGTGTCATAATAGTATTTGCTGTGATAAAATTTGACCTATATTATATTTCTTTACGTCTGCTGCCTAATTTCCCTTAGGGCAATGGTGTTCAAATTTTTTTAGTTGGGAAAATCTTTTGTTGGAGGAAAATCTTATGGAGGCACACAATAAAACAAAATTGATGTGGCTCCAGGTAAAGGACTATGAGAAGAAGGAGCCTTCATACCTTGGCAGTTCATCTACTTCCTGTCTCCTTCCCAACCCTTTACGTCACATATACTGTGTATGTTTGGGCAGTGGTTGAAAATTATCTACCCTTAAGAAGATTTAAATTTGCTACGGTAATCAACAACATACAGTTCTGAAACATTTTGTCACCATACATAAGTCTTCATCAGTCTTCCACTTTTTATTTTTATCTTTATGTTTCTTTATTGGAGCAAGATTCCTGACGTATACAGTGATGTATTTACTAAACAGAGTCCTGTGCAGAAATTACACACTATCCATCTAGACAGATTTTGCTTACATTTTGCCTATTGATGGAGAAGTTCTATTTATAAAGTTTTATACATCAAAAAGCTTTGAATTTGACACGGCTGTCCATTAATCATCTCTGAAAAGTGGCATTTAATTTTAGCTCTATTTTACAACATTAAAAAGCTTATGCATCAGGTAGCTTCCTCTGCTCCACGCCATTGTATAGAGAATAATGTTTTGGGAAGCTACCATCCTCCACTTTTTAAATCAGCTAAGAATTTCAAAATTTACAGTCATTTGGTTTTAAAGTAGTGGTTTGATTTGTAAAACAAAAAGCTAGTCAACTGATAGATCATACCACCGTAAAATCTTACTGCATCGTGGAAATCCATATCTTCCCTCTGCTATTGCGCCACAGGCATCCAGTTGAACAGGACGGAGTACTGCGTTCATCACTCCTTTATGAAAAGCATTTCACAACCTGTTAGTGGAGTTTTTACTCTTGTTCTTCATTCTGCTTTGCTTCCCTGCTCTATCCATTAATAAGCTTTGCAGAATTATTTGCAAACAAAATGCTTTTTATCTTTAAAAATAAACTTGAGAGAAATAGCTACATAAACAGATGACTAGAAAACCACCATTGTTATTGTGTTATTGTAAACTAGATGGTATGTAATTTTTGAGAAGGATAAAGAAGAACATGAACATGCAGAACTTTGGGCGTCAATCAAGCTTTTTGCTAAAAGTAAGTGAGGATTCAAATGGTGATCGTGATTTAAGGGCTATAGAAAAATGTTCAGTTTCACTGTTTAACTTTATAAAAGATACTTTATGTTCAACTAGATTATTAAATTTACTTGTAAGCACACTATATTGCTGTCCACAGCAGTGGTTCCCAGTCAGGGCAGGACTTGTTTATGGGTTTAGATGGTTAAGGGTTAGTTTGTGCTTTTAGCAGTCAGAGGATGGGGTTGGACCACATATATTCTCCAGTGTACTGGAGAGTCCTGAGAAATGACCCAGGACCTGTGGCTGTTATAGAAACAAGCACAATGTGTCTGCATGGTTTATGATATACTGACTCTAAAAATTAGTGAGAGGTTTAATTGTTGTCTTGTTCAAATTTTTTAACTGATTAAATTTATTCTTTGGCAGTTTCATAGATGTGTGTAACACATTGCTTATACTCACCTCAATCCTCTCTTATCTCCCATCCTCATCCACCCTGCTCTCCTCCCTACAAGTGTCTTTCCAGTTCTCAGGTCTTTTGTTTGGTTTCCCCTGAGGTAACCAGGGTTGGAGCCTGCTGGACTCACCAGCAGGTGAACTGAGGACAGCAACTCCCTTCCCCTTACATTCACCAATCATCATGAGTTCCCCAGGGTGGAGGAAGGCTTGCTCACCGTGACAGAAGGTTATGAATTGGGAGTACCCTCAGCTTCCCTAGGTAACATTCTTAATGATACACAAATATCTTTCAGGGTTCTTATCTCAGAATGGTATTAACCATATTAACCTAGATGTTATTTTCTCATTGACCATTTCAATTTTCTTTTATATTTGGCTATGGACCTTTACAGTTTATAATGTATATTAATTCTAGTTCAAAATAACAAATGGGGTTATAACAAGTAGATGTTGTTTCTGGTAGATTTAAAATACTAGGATGGGGGATTTTCAACCTTGATAACACTTGAGTCTAGAACATTCTTTTTGTGGTTGTTTTAGTGTTTTTAATGCTGAGACAAAACACCATGACCAAAAAGCAAGTTGGGGATTAAAAAGTTTATTCAGCTTACACTTCCACACTGCTGTTCATCACCAAAGGGAGTCAGCATAGAAGCCCAAACAGGGCAGGATCCTGGAGGCAGGAGCTGGTGCAGTGGGCATGGAGGGGTTCTGCTCACTGGCTTGCTCAACCTGCTTTCTTATAGAATCCAGGACACCCAGCCTAGGGATGGCCCCACCCATCATGGGTTGGACTCTCCCCCATTGATCACTAAATGAGAAAGTGCTTTACAACTGGATCTCATGGAGGCTTTTCCTCAGAGACTCCTTCTCTGGTGACTCTAGTTTGTGTCAAGTTGACACACAAAACCAGCCAGTTCAGCAGTGCAGCAGCCTCTTTGACCTTTTACTATATACTTATTACATACTCTAAAATTGTAGTAACCAAAAATGACACAAATATTTCCAGTTGTCCCTGGGGAAAGATTAGCTTTCCTGAGTACCTGCATTAATGTAAACTAAGGCAAGATCTGTAGAATTACCAGCTAGAGTCATCTTTCCATTTCTTACTGGTGAAGGACCATTGTCACATTCTGGGTGAAGCTAGCATCCCAGTGTCCTGGCTGCATGAGCTGGCCCTTCTTTCAAACCTCTGGGCATCTGTTTGGATAGAAAGGACACTGAACTTGGAAGGGCAGGGCCTAACCCGACTTTCTGATAGCCCACCTATATCAACCTGAACAAATAATTTCATACCTTTGAGCTGCAATTTCTTGAAAGGTACCTACAGTTCTGAGGAGCTTCATTCCATTTGTTTCTCATTACCTCTTTAAAAAGGTGTTCAACTCTCGGCAATTCTGCATGTAGTTTGGTAGACCACACCACAAACATGCCGAGAAGATGTAGATTAATTTAAAAGCAATGATGAGTAATTTTTTAAAAAGCACTAAGAAAATTTAAAAAGAACACAATCCAACTAATTTCCCTCTCTCTGTATTTATTAGACTGAAATTTAGTTATAACATATTTCCCTTTCTTTTCTTCCTTCCAAACCTCCCCAAATATCCCTCCCAACTGTTCTTAATATTTATGGGCTTTTTTCTCATCAGTTGTTATTGCATGCATATATTGGTATACACATATATATTCCTAAACGTAACCTGTTGAGTCCGTATAATGTTACTTTTATGTATATTTTCAAGGGTTGACTGTTTGGAGTTGGACAACCAATTGGTGTGCTGTTCCCTGAGGAAGACTACTTCTCTCTCTGCTAGCTTTATTCAGTTGCCTGTAGTTCTTTGTGTAGGATTGGGGCCTTCTGGGCTTTCCCCATCCAGTTTGGTCTGTTCAGGGTGTTCTCCTTCCTCAGCTCACATTTTGGGTAGTCATATGGTGTGCCTTTATGCATGTAGCCTAACAACATAGATAGAATTTAAATTTAACAATCTTTTGTGTTTTAAATTTTATTTGTTTATTTACTGTTAGGAATAAGGCAATTTATGAAGAAAGAAAAACAAGTGAGGAAGGAAGGAAAGAAGGAAGGAAGAAGGAACCTATGAGGGTGGAAGTGACCCAGTGAGCTGGAAAAAGAGAACACTGACCTTTTATATGCTGTTTACATAGCAATGGTCTTCACTCAAGTTTGGAGGCTTTTTTTTTTTTTTTTTTTTTTTTTTTGCACGGTCCATTTGTTACATGTGGCCCAGATGGGTAATATTTATGCCTCTATTTCCACATATCTACTTCCCTACTAAAACTCCTCCCTGAGAGCTACAATCTCAGAAATTTTTAAGGAGAGCTGAAGGGTGAAGATCAAGCTTTATAGACTCCCTACAGTCCTGAGGGATGACATCCCTTCCTAAGACAGACTAAAAAACGCTCTTCCTACACTATCTGCCGACTTGAGAGGAGTTGTATGGAACTCTGTCTGTATCATTAGGAGTTTACTTTGAAATTGTCATGTATCCCAGAAGACACCAGTTTTACCAGATTAATACTATAATCAAGAGTAACGTGATGCCAACCAATGACCCGAGAAAGTGAGAGCCAGGAAAGCCATGTTTGTATAGTTTGTTTATGAGGGTATTATCTCTTTGACTGTTACAGCAAGGACAACAAGGTCCCACAAAGCAATTAAGGCAAGATAAGGCTTCTTAGTGGTTACTCTTAGGGGCCCTGGAGAAGCCTCATGAATCCTTTAGCTTTCTCTTTATCAGTTGTGCCCTCTAATGATATAGATCAGGGTCTTGCTAACCACATGACTTCCCTTAGAAGCACTGAGAATAGTTTTTGCTGTGTTGACTCTCTGCTTTATAGAATATATACTATTTAGACTCCAGCCAGTAAGACTTCCATGGCCTTTCTGATCAAATGGACAGGTGACTTATGAGAACTCTAGGACCCTTTTAGAGATCTTCTGTTATCCCCTGGAACCCCGTTGAGTTGAGGATAAGAGCAAAAATGTGGTCTGTTTTCCTAATTTCAGTTTGGTTGCTGTAGTAAGATATCTGAAAAAAAGTAAGCTGGGGAAGAAATCTCACAATTCCAGGTTGTAGTATATCATAGAGGTCAAGGGGGCAGGAAATGAAAACAGTTGGTCACATCACACCCAGGGCAGAGCAAAATGAATACACACATGCTTATTCTATACTTCAGTTTCTCTACCCTTACAAAGTTCAGGGCCCAAACTCAATTAATACAATCAAGAGAATTCCCTACAGACACGCACACAGGCTGATATCATCTAGAAAATCCCTCACTGAGACTTTGCCCAGGTGACTAGAGGTTGTGTTAACAATTTAAACTCACCATCACAACTTCACCCCGTCAGCCTGACACACAAGCACATCACTTCTTGTCTCCAAAGTCCCTTGCTTATCTAATAATGTAAAGTATAATTCAGCTCTAATAGTCCCCATACTTTTTAATAATTGTAACTCTTTAAAGATCTAAAGTCTATTAACTGTGTCCTCTTATAGGATAAAAACAAAGTGACCTACTTACAACATATAATGGCACAAAATAGACATCCTCATTCTAAAAGAAAAAAATCAGGGTACCGTTCGGGAGAGTCTCATCAAAACAAACCAGGATCCATCAGGAAAACGCCAAATTATGAAGTGCCCTGTGACCATATGGGGCTCATAACACAGCTTTTTAGCATTTCAAGGGTTTGCATGGTCCTAATTTTGCAGTGCTGTGACTTTCACCATGCACAGCTTCTTTCATAGGATCAGGCTGGCTTTGTTCTACACTTGCAACTCCCTTTTGGTGGTTGCCTCATGACTCTGGCATATTTAGTCATGTAGAGGGCTAAGTCAGGGTTCCCCAGAGGCAATGTGTCTTGAGTAAGCATCTAATGTATGGTGCCATTTCTCCCCTAGCCAGGATTCACAGGTCAAGGAACCAAAGGCTAGAAATGGACATGGTATTGCTCACTATCACCCCGGGGAACCCACTAGGGAAAGTTTTGCTTCCTGTTCTCATGGTCTTACACTCTGCTTGCTTAGAGGTTTTGGTTCTAGAGGGGAAGAGTACTCCTGCCAGGAGCCATGAGGAACATTCTGTTGAACTGAAAGCTAAGACTACTCCCTGGTCATTTGACCTCCTAATGTCCTAAGTCAGCAGGATAAGAAAGGAATGCTAGTGTTGGAGACAGAGCTGGTCTAGACAGCAGGGAGAAACTGTTCTGCTTTTCTAATGGAATTCAGAGAAGAAGATGGTTGGGGTAGTGCAGGAGTTCCTTAGAGTCTCTCAGAGTTAGCCTGTCTGCGATTAAGGTCAATGGGATCCCAGTCCATGCAGGATCATAAATGGCCAGATGCTTCAGGGATGAATGCGTGAGTGACAAGGAATCTTGTTCGTATGTGAAGAATTTGAAATAACAATGTAATCACAAAAGCATGGAACTTAAAATGTGCAGTCTGAACATAACATGGATTATTTAAACATTTTATACTTATTTATTCAATGTATATTTACGTAAAGGTTGAACGTTCTAGGTACCGTGTGAGATATGGAAAGAAATAACTGAGAATCACAGTCTTCCTCCAAGGCCGGTTGTTTGAGGACTTACTTTTCAGTGTCTTGCAATGACTATAGTGAAATTGTCAAGATTATGAAAAGGTTGGTCATGTGGATGAGTTTTACTTTGGCATCGCATCAGGTCAGTGGCTAGTGTCTCTGCCCAGAGGTGATGAAGGAAGCATCTCGAAGGAGACTGTGTTTGCATGAGACTTGGGAGACAAAGAATGAACTAAGCCAAATGCACGGAAGACAGGAAGAGAAAGAAGGAAGCTGTGGTGAGTATCCACAGGACTGGGACAAGAGCGAGGCAAGCCAGGTTGTGGATAGTCAAGAGATCAACACAGCAAACATTTTAAGTTTAAGGTAAGTAAATGTTGGGAGATATGGGTATAAAGAAGGGCTTATTCATTAAAAAAAAAATGCTGAATCCATGCCAGGGAGTTTGGATGTTCCCTCGGAAACAGTAGGGGTACAATTGATGGATTTCAATCACAGAGGTTAATTTAAACTGTAATCCATGTGGACAAAACAGCAATTTTGGTTTTCCGGAAAGCACTATAAACCAATAGAAAAAGTTGAAGCTAACAACAATGTTGTCTTGAAAATTTGGACCCACTGGTGGCGAATGTGGCTCAGTATGTTTGAATGCGTTCTTTCTTCTCGATGGAACACTCTGTGGTCAAATCCTTAGAAAAATCCATAAAATATATTTTGAAAAAGAAGTTACTAAAAGTCATAAAAGAGCCGAGTTAGAGTAGATATGTTGCAGCTGTTTCTAGCCAGAGCCAGAAAGTGAAAACGCAGCAGCTGACATACATCCCTGCATAACTTTTATTGAGCAGACAACATCCCTTTATCCCCACCACCCTGTCTAACTCTACGGACTTTTTATTTTAATGTGAAAAGAGTAAAAAAAAAAAGTTTTGAAGTTAATAAAATATACAACTTGACCTGGTTAATTTGAACCAGTTTGCAAACTCCCTTTATATAGAGACAAAAAAAAATAAACCTACAGATTAGCAAACTCTTGGCAAAGTCGCTGCCTCTCATGTTAGCAAATTCTTTACTAGTCACATTTCCGGCTCCCTAGACATGAGAATGAATTAAGCCTGAAAGAACCAGCCCTGGCTAATTGTATTAATTTTTTTTCAGTAAGAAAAAGTGTGTCACAGTGTACAGATATGCTTAAGGCAACTTTGGCTCTGACCTTCCAAGTTTTGGATTTTGGCCCTGGGATTTTGGATCCAGAAATAGAGAACCCTTGGCCAAAGACACTCTCTGCCTTTGTGATCATTACAGATTTTGTCATTAATGGAAGTGATAATGCAGCCAGCTAGAAACGTTGAAGGGTAGAGGTGATCTGCGCAACAAGGACTGCCACAGCCTGAATTGGCTGGAGTCTGCTGACTTCTGATTTAATGCGGTTCTGGATCTTAAGAAACTGCTCTGGCGATCAAGTGAGGGAAAATGCATTCTGGGAAGAACTGTCACCCTAGACCCGAGGAGCTGTTAGATGTTGCTTGTCATCTCCTTTCTAATCTTCTCTCAGCATTGCCCCGTAATTCACCTTTCCCAGAAGGCTTTCCTGCTGAATCTACTTCCCTCATAGCGCTATTGTAATTGGAGGCTACAACGTTGCTTTTAACTTGTCTCAACTCTCTACTTACATCTTTTATTTCTCTTTTTCAAAACTGGCTGTACATCTTGGCACTGTGTTCAATGCTATCCACACAGTGCATGCCTACTACTTTGTTGAGGGCATTATGAAAGAATCTGATGTTCAGAAAAGGAGTATGTATAATGTAGCATCTAGCCACCTTGCAAGCAAATTTTTCTCTGCATATTCCCCTTTATTACTATCATAAAATATAATACTATTCTTACTGCTTTTGGCAGTTACAAAGAGCTAATAAAATATACCTTTCCTACTGAACCTCATATACTTAACTATTAGGTGAATTCTGAATAGAAAACTGACAATATAGGAAAATGCTTGATTCTTCCATTGAGAGCCAAGTCACTTGGAGTTTGGAGGTTTGATTCTGCACTTAATGTGCTCTAGGAAAACATAAGCCTTTATGTCTTAAGTGTGGCTGTTCTGCTGGGCCCTCCAGTATTTTGAAATGGAGCCTTGTTTCAACGTCTTCTCCAAGCCTTTCTTTGAGAAGTGGTCTGAAGCTCACTCTCAAAGCCCTTAAATATAAAAATAAACAAGCATTCAGCCAACGAGGTCCCTGATGCCTTGCTGTACCACAACACATTTTAGAGTCATAAATCACAACTCTGACAGGCCTATGATGATGTATTGTGTGAATACATCATCATGACAACACTGATGATGTATTAACGCAAGAGATCCTAAAAGCCAATCACTTCAAAATTTGGTGTTTACACACAGTCAAGGAAGGTTTGGAAGGTGGCAGAATTGAGAAAGAAAGTGGCCCACGGGGTGGTTATGGCTGCCAATCACCTTTTTGACAAGCTGTGAACCCCAAATAGAAAGCTCCCAATCCCGAGCACTGGTGTCCCCCATCTCTGACTGGCTGTGTGGTAGTGCAACTCCTGGAGCTGTGGCTTTCCCAGACACAGCACAGCATCAACAGCTGTTGGCAGAGCCAGGCTGGGTGCTGAGCTTTGAGACTCAGCCCCCTACTCTTGCTGACAATTCCAGGTTTTCCAGCAAATAAAATAGTTCATTATACCCACATCCTCAGACTCAACGAACAGCAGGTCCAAAATATTTTTTTAAAACTGTGTCTTCACTGAACCTACCCTTTTCTTTTAAGTTGTCACTGTGCCTTAAGCAATACAATACAACAAGTATTTACATACCATTTACATCTTATTAGATATTATAAGGAATCTAGAGATGATTTAAAGCCCATGGGAAGATGTGATATATGCAAATGCAATCTTATACAAGAGACTTGAACATCCATGAAATTTGCCTCAAGAGGTTAAAACCAATCCTCTGTGGGTACCAAGGACTAAATGCTTATCCTATGTCATGAAACAGGGCTCTTTTCTCGCCATTAAATACAAATGCTCTTTCCCTGGGCCTTTGGTAAGCAGTGGAGTCTGATGAACTTGGGCATAGCACCATCTCGTCTGCTGTGTGCTCATCGCTGTAATGACTGTCCCAGCATTTATGATATCTGGCCATCCAACCAGGCCAAATGCCGATCACATGTCAGTCTTAAATAAAACAAAACTAAACAACAACAAACAATTCAGCATGTCTTTTTCTCTGTCAGGGGAGCATTTATGGAGACTTGACATTGAGGAAAATTGTCATCATTAAGTTTGGATTATGCCTTGCCTACAAAATAATGAATTATATATCAGCTCTGTGTCTTCTTAATGGAAATAATAGGAAAACTGAAATGTCCTTTGTGAGGGAGACTTCAAAAAATCCTATCTGTTGAATCTTCAATTGTCCATATTTCCAGACAACCTGTGACTTTGATGGTTTTCATGTAACTCATCTCAGTTCAATTTTAAGATGTTCTCAAAAAAAAAAAAAAAAACAAGGAAAAACTAAAAGAAGTCAAAAGAGCTTTTAAAAAGTCATTTAGAAGTGCAATGAAAACAATGAGAAGAACAGAAAATATAGTGTAAATGATATGTGTTTGGCTTGTGTATAGGCTAAGACGTATGTTTGTGTCATTGAAAAAGCAAATTAAGACTTTAAATTAGATTATAAATAGCTGGGTATTACACACAGGTTTAATAACTCTAGATTAAAGGATGTACAATTCACTTTTAAAATTCAGCTACCAATGATCTTACTGAAATATAGTAGTAAACCCCTTAAATTAGCAAAACAGTTTATCTTTCCCATAACATTGTGAAGTTCATATTTTCCTAAGTAAGGCAAGAGCCTAGAAAAAGTAAGAGAGGGTTTGATGCTTATGGATGCTATATAATCATTGTCCACTGACATTTTCTAACACTAGACTCATATGTTTTAGGAGTGCCTAATTTTCTCTACATGTCTCTGTGGACTTACATTCCTTTTCTCTGTAGACTTGCTGTACAGATGTGGGCAAAGACTGCCTACAATTTCCAGGCTGCTTCTATATTGCCAATATGTGATCCCTTGGGGTATTACTATTGATGGTTATCGGTATTTATGAAATGATACATTTCTGATGCCTTGACTTCCTAATCCTCCTTTATTCCAAACTTAAAACTTGCATGCCCCTGAGAACATTCATTCAGTACAAATGAGTCGATTTCTTTGAAGAGACAAACCAGTTCTCATGACCTGACTGTATACTTATGCAAGTTCTCAGATAATTTTTATTCAGCCAATGCTTGCTGGTAAGTGAGGCAGCCTGGAACAGGAGGAGTGTTATTACTGCCCACTAATGCTAGAGGTCTATTATGTAAATGACAGCTCTATCACTCAATGGCTGTCTTCTGGCCTAATGGAGTGAGTTTGGAAAGCATTATTACTCTGTGAACTCACCAGCTCTGGCTCACTGCCACCTGAGAAGGCCACACTGACCACTTGATGGCTATTGCTATCCAAAGGACTCTAAGGTTGTTATAGAGAATGATGACAAAATCCCAAGGGTCCCATGGCAAGACTCCAGACCTTTGAAGAGCCTCAGCTATCTGACCAGTGGGCTTATGGTAATGTTTGTTGCTCTTGGCCTTGAAGCTAATCTGTCCCATTCCCAAATTGAGCATCTGGAGAAAGTATGATTTCCAAGAACTGTTCCCAAAGGCCATATCTATCTCTTCATTACCAGAATAAAAATATTCCCAGCTACTCCAACATACATAGCTAATGAAAAGCTGTCTTATTTAGCCCAGCTGGATTATATTGATGATCTATAGGTCAATTTTCCCCTGTTCTTTTACATCTCCCATCAACTCAAGGGCACAAAACACTTAAACAGATGTCCAAAACATCCTCCTTGTTGTCACTCCTCAGGATTCATAAATCATGTTTGTTCCAATAAATCTACAAGGCATTAATGGGTGGGACCCAAGGGAGGATAATGTAGACAGATGTGAACAGCTCCCTCTTCTACCCCAGGCCAACACCTACCTCTGAGGGATTCAGGCTCTTTCTCTGTACAGTTAGAGTTTGATTTAGATAAATAAGCTACTTACATTTGTATCTTATGCCTCAGAGGTAATAGAAGAGTGAGGAACTATATAATGACATAGTTGTCCTTCTAGAAGCCTACTCCAAAGTCTCTAGATTTCCCAGCAATTGAGGATGAATCCCTGCACTCTTCAGTGAGGTAACAAATGCCATTCCTCCGGTAGAAACACATTCCCAGGCCCCTAAGAGTCAAGCAGAGTTCTCTCACACCAAGTGTCCAAGCTAAAGATTTGGTTGTCAATTTAGAATCTCTGTGGGACTGTTCCCTTCCATAACATGGCTGCATCCTTGCCCTGCTCTGTCCCTGTAATTCTTTATCAAGGTCCCCAAATGTTAGTTTAAATTCTTCTTTTGGGAATAAACTCAATCTAAAAGTTTGTATTTGATCATCAAAATGTGCCTGTACTTCTGTTTTAACTCCTTGAGGGAATGCTGTGGAGTAATCTTGTACACTGTGAAGATTTGTCACTTGAATTGGTTTAATAAAATGCTGATTGTTCAGAAGCCAGGCAGGAAGTATAGGCTGAGTGACTAAACTAAGGATGATGGGAAGGAGAAGGGTGGATTTAGGGGTTGCCAGAGGATGCAGAGGGAGCAGGAGATGAATGTGCCATGCTAATGAAGGTACTGCCATGTGACAGAGTGTAAGCAAGGAATATGGGATAACTTAAAATGTAAGAGCTAGTTAGTAATAAGCCTGAGCTGTTGTCTGAGCATTTATAATTTATATTAAGCCTTTGAGTCAATTATTTGGGACGTGGCTGCTGGGTATTTGAGAGTGGGTGGTCAGGACAGGAAATGTCTGTTTACAAGGGGAAGTTCTTTTCTATGGGCTGTTGAAAAATTTCTTTTGCATGCTGTTGTAATGGGGAGAGGCAAAGGGTGTTTTAAAAAACTCAGACTAACCTTCTCTGGAGGGAACATTCTGAATCTTGGAGGGTTATAGGGTTTGTCAGGTCAAGAGACCTTATGATTTGTCCTCACAGATTCTCAGAAACAGGAATTAGAAGGGAAATAACAAAACAGTAGACTTTGGGAGCTTGTTTTGTGAGTTTATGAGAAATGAGAAATGAGACAGGTAGACAGTGACAGCCTGGAGGTACAGAATAGGGTGAGGATAGCAGTATGGTGTCTTCAGTGTTGGGGTACACCACGATTCTTAAGAACCCCATCTGAGATACAAATCTCTGCCCCTCTGCATGCTACATCGCTATCAGAGGGAGGTTGTTCAGGATGCTCTAACAACTGCAGAGCAGGAGGAGGTCTGTGTTTCTCGCTGCACTTAGGCTCTGTTGGATGCAGCAAACCCAAAGGAGGAGGTGACCTGACAGCTGACCTGACTGAAGAGAGCTGGAATTGAATTCCACCATCACCAGGAGAACACAATCCCTGAGAATTTCAGGAACCTTGGGCAAATCTTTAGACTCCCACGAAGTATGGAATGTGATGATGTATGAGGCAATCACACCTGGACTGTCAAGAACAGGAAGGCCTCCACTGACATGCAGATTCCATCTGTCACGTGAGACATTTCTATAGTGGACTTATCTGGGGTGTTTGTGAAGATTAACCTTGGGATATCCTCAAACATGGGTAGCCAGGGATTTCATAACTTATTTTTGCTCAACATGCTCTAGCCCTCAAGTTTTAATTTCTACTGCAAATGTCCTTCCTACTTTGTTATTGACTCTGAACATACACCAGGATCAAAACCTTAATCACTAACTTGCCATCCCAGCTCTAAATTTAGGGAAATAGAGACTGAAACCCAGTTGGGAATAGAAATACGATTTTTCTATGTCTGTGTGACTCCCCATTTTGAACCATTTCCTCCATGCCCACTTCCCGTGCCAGGTTTCATTGTTTGCTTCTAGCTCTCCATGCCTTCATGGTCAGCCTCTCCCCTCCAAACAGGGACATGTCCTCTTCAAACCTCCGTGAACTCCAGCGACCTCAGAGGCTGATGCAGTTGCTGGGGAGACCAGTTCATCAAGAGCGGCAGACAGCAAGGGCTGAGGCGAGCTATCAGATCCTCAGAACTATGGTCTAGAACTGCCCTGAACTGGATTAGTAATGGTGCCCTGGAGGTGAAAGGCTCTTTATTCCATTACCAGTCTCCTGAGCAATCTCCCTAATCCAGCACCCCTTTGTTTAATTGAAACATTATTTTCTCTCTGTTGGCCTGGGCACTCAGGCTGGTGCAACAGTGTTAATCTTTCAGCTGATTTCCATCTCTGCAGAGTTACCTTTCCAGCAATTACATCCACAGGTACAAATGTACTTTGTTCCTTCCCAGGGTTCAACATTAAAATGGAAATCTCCGAGCTCAACATGTTTTCGTCCAGGCTGACCCAGGACACATATTAATTAACCTGGTGCTTTGAAAAGCTTGAGCTGAGAAAGCCAAGGCGAATATCTCTCTTGGGAGATGTCTGCAACCAGCAGCAGCCTGAAGAGAGTGCGGAAGATCACATTTACTTCCAAATGCAGTGAGCACACAGTGAACAAGGAGCAAGGCCGGGCTGTCCTGGGGGTTGCCTAGTGTTTTCCAAGTCTTCTGCACCCTTTGTTGATCTAAATGCCACTCATTTGTAAACACTGAGACTTTCAAGTTCTAGCATGAACCCGATGTGGGGGAGACCGAAGTCCTTGGCGAGCTGGGAGGCGCTGATTACACCTATTAGGTCCAATATGTAAGAAAGGTTCAGGAGCTGGCTGACATGTCACACTTTTTGCCAAATGACACCAGCAGGAAATTTATGCTGACTGCCTCATTTCCTGCAGCTGGACTCCCCTCCCCTGAAATCAGGCATCTGCATTCGTCACAGCTGAGAAATGAACACTGTTTTGTCACCATCGTTGGGCTGTTCACTGTGGAAGCTGCCAGCCTTCTCTTAGACTTTGCCCTCTCGAACACTGAATACCATTACATCTCTCTCGCTTCAAAATGTACTCTTCATTTCATTGTGGGGGCCACTCCCTTGCTTCAACTCCACTGCCGTGCCTGGCTCGTGGTGTCTTACTCCTGCAGACACAGTGAGTGCCTGTCTGTTATCTCCGGTTCCTTCCTACCCCCCACCCCACTCCTCCTCTCCTTCTTCCTCCTCTTCTCTGTTCTCTCCTTTTTTCTTCTTCAGAGACAGGGTCTTACTATGTATTGTTGTACCCTTGGCTGGCCTTGAATTCCCAGAGTTCCCCTGCCTCTGCCTCCTAGTACTGGAATTAAAGGCGTGTCTCCCCATGTCCTGCTTGTCATTTTCTGTAGGATCCTGTCAGAATTGGAGACTTGGGTCTAGAGGTAAGCTTTGGAAGGACAGGCTCATGATAACGCTGAGTCTTTACTTCCAGGAACAGACATATCTCTCTAACACGTCTTCTTCAATTTCTTCCAATGTCTTAGAAACTTTAGTGAACAAGTTTTGAGGATTTTTTTTTTTGAGAGAGAGAGAACACTAATACAAATGAGATTGTTTTTAATATTATGTTTCTGATTGTTCCTAATTCATAGAAATAGAACTAATTCTTTATTTACACCTCTGTCAAGCTCACTTTTTTCTGTTGGCTTTTAGGGTATTTTATAGGATTATTGTTTTCAGACTATAACTCCCCTAATGAAGAGATTTCAATTATTTTCCAATCAGGGTGCCTTTGAGTTTTTGTTTTTTTGGGTTTGTTTGTTTGTTTGTTTATTGTTTGTTTGTTTCTTGCCTACTGAACCATCAAGAGTTTCCACTATTATCCTGAGTCAGAGCAGTGAGAGGAGACGTCCTGGCTTGCTCCTGATTTTAGGAGAAGTTCACCAATATGTTATTTCTACAAGATTTGTTTGTAGATTTCTTGCATTAAATGAAAAAGAATATGCATATTCCTAATTTATTGAGCTTATCTTATATGCAGCTATTATTATACTCTTGAGTTTGGGAAAATACTTTTTCATCTTTCATTTTGTGATTTTGCTAGTTGTGAAGACATTCACATACAGATAAACGGGTTTTGCAGAAATGTTACTGACCTTTCCTGAGAGATGGGGAAGGAACAAGGACTCATTTCTGGACAAAGGCAGCTTCTAGTCTTTCCCAGAGGTCTGAGAATCTGCTGGAATCATGGCTTTTCTCCTCTTCATCCATAACTCCATGCCTTTGCTTCTTTGTCAGTTCATCTTTTTCTTCTTGTTGTTTGTTTGTTTTGAGACAGGGTTTCTCTTTGTAGCCCTGGCAGTCCTGGAGCTGGTCTCGAACTCAGAAATCCACCTGCCTTTGCCTCCTGAGTGCTGGGATTAAATTCATGAGCCACTGCTGCCTGGCTAGTTGATCTCATTTTTACAAATAGTTATTCACTTGATCAAATCGTTATTCACTTCATCATGTTATTGATGAAGTGGCTGTTTTGTCATTTTTTTTTTAAATTTAATACTGTCTAGTTCTTCATTTTGTCCTTTAAAATTTTTAAAGCAGTTTTACTGTAAGAGAATAACTTCTCTGTTCAGTCTTGACCTAAATGATCTTGGTTTTCAATGTTTGTTATTATTTTAAAATGGACCAGCATCGCTGAGCTGAGGGCAGTATCTATGAGAAGTATCCATAGACTGAGACAGAATATCTGAAAGGTGCTCACTTCATCCCTTTATCTGGTCCTTCACTGACCCCTCACGTCCATCCCCACACTGTCCCTCGGTGACACAGAAAGCTATTCAGAACTGTTGGAAGTCTGCGTGCACAGGGACTTGCTCCAGAAATCCCATTCACATGCACTGCCCTATAGGGATGCTCATTGAACTTGCTCCAGAAAGGTGCTGAGCACCCAGCAGGGACAAAGCAGCTAGTTCTCCAAGTTTTTAAGCCAGACAAAATGCTAGCTAGCTACAAGGGTCATTTTCCCTTAGCCCTGCATTCACGGGTAGACTGAGCCATCAAAATCTTTGTATTTTCATATTGCAAATCATTAATGTCTTTATAAGGACATGAATTATTTAACGTAACAATCTCTACTACAACCATTAACTATTGGATAGATACACGGTTGTATGATATAGGAAAGCATTCTGTCAGAGACATCAGCCAGAAAGGGCTCCTGGATAGCACTCATGTTCCTTTACTTCATTTTATTTAAAGTTTCTAAAAATTCAATGCTTGTTTTACTTTATTTTTTTAAGTGAATAAAACATAAAATAATAAGATAGAAATATAGAACCAAAAGTGTAGTTAAATTGCCTATGTTATTTAAGTTTAGTTTGAATGAACTCATGGTCAGTTTCCATAAACTTACCAAAATTATTTCCAAGATGCTTCTAGCAAGGAGGATTTTTGGAGAACTCTCTGATTGCATAGGCTGAAAGGGGCAAGTTGGCTGGAGCTAAAATAAGGTTTGAAGGGTTATCCAGGTGAACATCTCTACCAGCAAGAACAATTAGCCCAAACCAGAGACAAAACAAACACAATTTCACTTAAGCATGTATGTTCGGGCTCATCCTGAGCAGAAGTGGAAACCTTCCATGGAGTACCTTTCCACTGAACTGAGGTCACACCTCTCTACTCTTGCTCCATTCTCTATATTAGAAAACAAAGGCAGATAGACTTAACGCTCTACAAAATAATTTGATCGATATTTACTACTTTCTCCATTGAGTGGATAACTTCCAATCTGATGAGAATCACGGGAACAAAGCTCTGCGTGCACCCTGGGTGAGGCTCACTGCGGTGCAGGCTCTGCTGCTTCTGTGGAGTCTAATTAGCACTCTCATTAAGTGCTTCTACATTCCACTTTTGCCTTTCCAGATGGCCGAAGCTGTGTGCTCAGGGCTGTGGATGATACTCTGTAGATGGTCCATTCTCTTCACAAAGGCACAGTGCAGGGGACACAAAGATTGTCCTTTAGATTGTAAGAGAATCAAACAGGCAGTATTTGTACCCCATGGAAGCCTTTCTCTCAAGGAGAAATGGGGAGGAGGAGAGGAAAGAGGAGGGGAGAAAGCAGAAGAGAAGAGTAGAGGGGAGAGGAGCTGCAGACGAACCAGTTCCGTATCCTGGACAGTCATGGATACAGCTGACTCGAAGGCTCAGAATTCTAATATTTTCTTCACTCACTCAGTCCAAATACCATGCATGCAGCTAGAAAAAGTAGCATTCACTTTGGATTTTTTCCCCCATGTTCTTTTCCTTAGAATTTTACTAATAATTTATAGATGGTGATGAATGATTTTGTTTCTCTGGAAGTACACTTGTAGCCAGGTTACGGTTTGGGACGGTCAGTTAACTGTTAACTTGATATAATCTGCAATCACCTGGAAAGAGAGTCTCAGTGAGGGATGGTCTAAATCAGGTTAGCCGGTGGGCACATCTATGGAAGGTTATCTTAGCTACACTAATTGGGATGAGAAGACCTTCACCCTTTGGTGGTATCAATCCCTAGGTAAGGGGTCCTGAACTGTACAAGGGTGGAGAAAGTAAGTTATTTTATTATTTAACACATTCCTATTTAATGTTTTTCATTCAACAAATGTTGGCCAAGGGCAGTGTTATGGCCAATGGAGATATAGTAGTTTTCATAGTCCTTATTCTGTATAGACTAAACAATACAGAGAAAATTCTCTAGCTATCATTCATCATTTTCTGATTATATTTATAAAATTAACACAATAGAATACAAAAAAAGATCACATAAATCTTCTGTCTTTATATATAGGTATTTATTTAAAGGTTTATGCAAACAAGCACTCCTACGAAAGCTCAAGGGAAAGAGCATGTCTGGAAGGAAGTCAAGAGAGACCTTACTGAGAAAGCGTCATGCAGTCGTGGCTGACAGAGTGACAAACACCGGGGTTGCTGCCACCAGAGCATCAGGCAAACAGACGACAAGAAGCCTAGTTTGGTGTGTTCACAATCAACTTTGAAATTCGCCACCTTTGGATGGGTCTTTCAGTTGGTGGTTGTTAACCAGAGCTACAGGCCAGGGAGTAAAGAAATATGCAGTATGTATAGTTTCCTGCTCATGGATCCATGGAAGGTTTGCAGTATGCTGCAAACATCTGTGGGTTTGCATTGCCACTGTAACAGCACTACGGGTGACAGTTTTTGGAAAAACATACTTGTGTGGTGTGGCTCTGGACCAACAGTGGTTGAGACATGGGTTCTGGAAGGATAATATTGTGGAAGACTGAGCCACTTATTTCTCTTACATTTTCCTGATGTTACATGAACAAAAATGGCATGTGTAAGTATACATGCTCATAAACATATTCTTAGAAATCTTCAAATACATCTAAAATGAATATTGAAGCCTGTGTAATGACATTAATTTCTAGATTGTCTCTTTCTGAGGTAAATAATATGCTCAGATGCCTCATAAATCAGGAGACACTGAGAGTCTACTATATTGCTGTTTCGAGGGTAGATTTAGTGAGGGACGGAGAAAAACAGGAGTGGAGGATGACTCCAATTTGTTTGGTTTCAGTAAAGAGCAGAGCAAGTTCCTGGCAACAGAGAAAAGTGGGCAGAAGGGCAGGGCAGTTGCCTTAGACCCTGGGTCATGTTAAGGTTAGAATGCCTTCAGGCATCTGCTTTGGATTTTCAGAGATGTTATCAATATCCAGAGTGAGAGGCTTAAAGTTGAAATTTATTATCTCAGTTGTAGAAGCTAACGTTGAAATAAAGATGCATGTGTGGTATGCGCTCTCTCTCGCTTGCTCTCTCTCTCTCTCTCTCTCTCTCTCTCTCTCTCTCTCCCTTTTAACTAGCCCTGTGGAGGAATTGGTCCCATCTTCTGGCTTCCGACAATTGCTAACAAGCTTTTGTTCTGTTGGTATTGGCTGCGTCCCGCCAGCCAGATGGCCTTCTTCTCCCTGACTATGCTACGCAGTCCTCTCTATGGATGTGGCTGACTCTGTATCTAAACTGTCCTTTTTTCTATGAGGAAGCTGGTCATGTTAGTTAAGATCTACCCTAAGGACCTCATTTTAACTTGATTCGCTTTGTAAGGACCCTAACTTTAAATAAGTCCACACCCTGGGTTACTAGAAGTTAGGTGTTTGGTGTATCTTTTGCGTGGTGAACATGAGGGAAACATGGTAAAGCCTGTCACAGCATCTAAGCAAGGAGGTCACAGAGACACATGTCAATGAGGTATCCTGGGATCAGGAGACAGGAATGTACTAGAGATGAAAACATGGGAGTCGCTAGCATTGTTAAGTCATGAGAATGGTGATGAGTGATACCATCAGAAACTGAGTGTAAACAAAGTGAAGTTGGAAATTGTGATAGAAGTGTTGTTTCCAGTGGGGACGATGTCATCTAGTGCCTCATGTATGGGAAACTTGTAAGCATAATGACTCTGCCAACAGTAAATTTATCTCAGAATCATTTTTGTTACAGAAGCAGATAGTGCACTGCATGATGTTTTTATTTAGGAAAACTGAATAAGATAATGGCATAAAGCTAAGAATAAATAATGATGACTGAAAACACAGTCAGGTACTGGTGCTGAATTCAAGTAGAATGAGCATTAAAGCTAATAATGAATCAAAGGTGATAGATAAGGTGGGAGGTGGTGGCACACGCCTTTAATCCCAGCACTCGGGAGGCAGAGGCAGGTGGATTTCTGTGAGCTCGAGGCCAGCCTGGGCTACAGAGTGAGTTCCAGGAAAAGGCACAAAGCTACACAGAGAAACCCTGTCTCGAAAAACCAAAAAAAAAAAAAAAAAAAAAAAAAAAAAAGGTGATAGGTATGGGCTCTAGACGATGAGAAATATCTAATCGCAAGTAGATAGACTTTCAGGTTCAATTTGCGAACTATTTTTGGTTCTACAATAACACAAATGATTTTACGCAAAGCAAGTTTTTCTATTGATGATGGAATTCAAAGTTGAATGTGGTTTTCCAGATCAGACCAACAGATGGGGAAAGGGGGCCTGGGAGCCACAGCCTTACTATCCCCAATGAGATGGTGTTACTTAAAGGGCATGGCCTAGGCCATCAATTCAGTTCAGTGTCCTGCTCACCAGACTCCATCATCATGCAACGAAAGGGAAAGACCAGAGAACGTATGAGAAAATCCACTGCATTGCATCCGGATCAAAGCCATACTTCACGAGTAGTAGCAGCAATAAAGAAAAAAGGAGCAAAGGTAGTAACTGCAGCAGCTCGGTGTGATGGGAGGCTAAGGCAGGGGAATGGCCGTCGGTTCCTGGCTAGCTTGGGCTACACAGTGATCTCCAGGACACTCTAGGATATATCGTAAGATCCTGTCCCCAACAAAACAAGTGAAAAATGATTGCGGTTCCTATTGGTATTAGATATTTGGGCCTTTCGGTGGATTATATCTCAGTCTAGAAACCTCAGTTAACATTTGTCAAAAAGAAAATAAAAGGATAGATAAAGCTGCTTTTTCCACTTTAGGCTTTTTTTTGTTTGTTTAAATTCAAAGGATACACTGACATTTTTTTGTAAGACTAAGCTTAAGTACTGTTTAGTTAATCTTGGCAACTAATAAATTAATCAGTAAGAATTCTTGCTAGCCGCCTGGTTGGTCTTCAGAGAAAGTTCCAGGATAGCAAGGACTACACAGAGAAACCCTGTCTTGGAAAAAATAAGAAGAATTTTTGATGGAAAAAGGAACTAAAACCAACAAATATTCAAAGTTAGAATCAGTATGTGATCCAGCTACAGCACTAAGTATATTTTCAAAAGAATGGAAATTAGTTCCCGGGCAAACCTCCGCTCACTGCAGTACCACTCCCCATAGCCAAGCTACAGACTCAGCCTAGGTTCCCATCAACAAATGAATGTGTGGGAGTGAATGCGCCCCACCTCTGCAGACACACTGGAGTTTTATTCCACCACAAAGAAGAACAAAATTGTGTCATTTGCAGAAAAATGGATAAAACAGAAAACTATGTGAGACAAAATAAGCCAGCCTCCCCAAATCAAGTTTCAAATGTTGACTTTCATATGTGGACTTTAGGGAAGAAAAAGCGCAGGAAACTGGAAGAACTCTTACTAGAAACACGGGAGGGAAGACAAAGGACCATAAATGAGAGGACTAAGGTCAAAGCGGGTGATATGCATATGTGGGAATGTCTGCCAAATGAAGCCCATCACTGCACAGTTGATACGTGTTTATTTTACAAAATGACAAAGAAAGAAGAGTTCTTGATAGAAAGATGATCACCTTGCACCCGACAAACATGATCATTCTTTGATTCTTGAGGACAAGTAATTCTTAAATTATATCAACATCTGACTAACTTTCCCTCTCTCCTCCCTCGGTAGAAGGCTAATCATTAATGAAGTAAGGAAAAGAACCTGGGGCTTGGAATCACACCTGAGTTCATACTGCTGTGTTTGTGGAGCAGCAATGCTGCATTTCCAGAATCTTCTGTTTTCGCTAGAGGTAGATGTCCACATTTTGAGAACCATAGCAATATTGCTCTCTTGAAAAAATGGATATAGATTAAATGACATAGTTGAGATATAAAATCCCAGTGGTACTTAGCATTTAAGAAATGTCAATAAATAGCTTCCTAGTAAATATTATTTGTTTTTGTCATTTTTGTCATGCAGACAAACTTGCTGCCACTTTTTTTTTTGTAGTCCATCTAGATTGTACTTTGGAATACATTGGTATAAATAGTATATATATATATATATATGTTTGACATTGTATATATGAACATGTCTTACATTATGTTCAATTTTATTCCAGAAGAATAAACATCTACAATCTTTCAGGCACCTTTAGGGTAATCTATTTTTGTGTTACTTTATTCTGTCCAGGTTGTAGTTAAGTAGCTGGTGCCTATGCATCATCATGGATCAGTTTACTGCTTAAGACAAACACTGTTCTCTTTTCCTTGAGGAACAGTTGTTAATAAATCTTTATTCATTTCACATCTTCACTTTATCCAACTCTATACAGATACTATCTTCAAGGAGAATGTAGCCAATTTAGAAAATGTCATTTGGGAGGAGCAAGTGATTGGATTTTAGAAACAAGAAAGGAGCTGTGTAGAGGCTCCAGCCTGCCTGAAACCAACAGCAGAGAACAGCTCCTCTGCAACCCATGGACACCAGAAGAGGAATAAGAGATGCCAAAATTGAGAAATCCGTGATGCTCATCCTCCCTCCACCCCACTGTCGACCTGTGGAGCAAGAGGATCCTGAAAGAGCATTGTAGAGATGGAAGGCGGTGAAACATTCTACTGGAGATAGACTCCAAGATGCATGAAATAAATCACAAACAGGTAAAACTAAGCATGGGTGGAGGACAGGTTTGAGACAAAATTACAGAAGAAAAAAATAGCAAACATGGTTGAAATTTTCAAGAAGTGTTGAATATATTCAAGAAACTACATTAAGATTTCATGGGGTGGGAGATGGTGCTATGATAAAGTCAAATGACTTAACAACAGATTCAGTGAAACTAGTTTAAAATTCCCCTAGCCTAGAGAAAGAAACATATATGTAAACACAGGAAGTGTTCAGACCCCAAAAAGACATGACCAGAGAAGAATCTCTCTGTGATACATCATAGTAAAGATGTCAGACAAAAAAGCAAAGAAACCATACTAAAAGCTGTATGATAATAATAAAAAGTAATACAGAGGGCCAGAAACATCAGACCTGTTCTCAGAACCACTAGACGTCAGGAAAGCATGTCATGATATATTTTAAGCATGAAAGAAGTAACAGCCAACCGAGGTTACTATGCCCTGCAAAGTTATCTATTGAAATTGGTGGGAAAAAAAGAGGTTTGTGTGTGTGTGTGTGTGTGTGTGTGTGTGTGTGTGTGTGTGTGTG